>JBBHKE010002352.1:53568-190738 GCA_037447655.1 Zygnema cylindricum
GAAAGAGGGGAGAGGGAGGGGGAGAGGGAGGGGGTGGGAATGGAAAGGAAGTGGGAGTGGGAGTGGGGGAGGGAGAGGGGGAGGGAGAGGGGAGAAAGAGGGAGTGGTAAAAGGAGAGGCAGAGGTAGGGAGAGGGAGAGGGAGAGGGAGAGGGAGAGGAAGTGGGAGTGGGAGTGGGAGAGAGGGAGAAAAAGGGAGGATGGAGAGGGAGGGAGATGGAGGGTGAGGGAGAGAGAGACGTCTCATTTTCACATGGAGATGAGACTGAAGTTGTAGTTGAGGTTTTCCCTCTTAAATATTGTAGCAAAACACCATTTAGAGTGGTATCTCTGCGTTATCTTGACCCTTTAGCGAATACGAAAATAACGTTTTAACAACTATCGTTTTAATTTTCACTAAGTTATAAATTTTAAGTTTAAGTTGTCTTCAAATTTCCATAAGGAAGTTTGTAGACGTGTAGCTCTCTGCCACAATCACCTTATCAAAATAATAAAATAATTCAAATTATTTGTTGTTATTCTTGTGTTTGTTTCTTTTCCGCATCCCTCGTTCCTTCATCATTTTTGTGGTTTTGTCTGTTTTGCAACTCTTTTCATCTAGTAGTATATATCCCCGACTTAGCTAGAAAAAGTTTGGTTTAATTAGTTAGTTTTTGTTTTTTGTGGAATTTTTTCGTATATATTCCAACCTTTTCTTTCTTTTGTTTACATATAGTCGGATGATTCACACTCACAAGTTTCATTAAAGCCTATTTTTATTTTCATTTTTATTTTCATTTTTTGTTTTCTTCAAACATCTCGCAGAAGCTCATCCCATTAGAAGGACCTCTAGTTGGTGACTAGGAATTACAAATGACGATAAGTAAAACATCATTTTTACGAAGGCCAAAAAAAGACATCCAGACCTCCAGTACACAGCCCATAACTATTAGAGTTAGTACATTGTTACCGTCAACACTTTATAATAATTAACCACACTAAATTATGTTTTGCATCGTGGCTCATTTTGACCCACTTAACTAATTTATATACAATCTTGGAATTTTTTGAATCAACACTTCCTAGAACAAGAGTGATAAACATTTTTAGCGATGGGTAGTTTAGTTTTTGCTTCAAAACCATGTCTAAAAATTTCATTCAAAAAAACACAAAATTATAAAGGCAATTCTTCTATTTAGTACATCGATCTCATTGCATTAATAAAAACGGTTTAAAGAAGATCGTGTACATCTGATCAATGAGAAGGGAAGTAAACAATGTTTCAACGAATATCCTAATACTAAAGAAAATCCGTACATAATCATTCAACTACCATTCCTACAGAGATCACGGCAATGGCGTACTCTCTTTGTACAAAGGACAGTAATTTTTTTTTCTTCCTTTTTTCCACTGAAAAGACGTACAATTATTTCTTGTCAATACTGTAGAAAAAATGAAAAAATGCAAAAAACATCGAAGTTAACTAGGCGACATAAGGCTAGACCAATGATAGCTTCCCTAAATAATGGTTTAATTGATAAGAACTAAACCATAGTTAACTAATTTAAATGACATCAAGTAAATGACACCAAGTAAATAATCTTGAAAACAACTAAACCATAGTTAACTATTTTAGATGATGTCAAGTAAATGACACCAAGTAAATAATATCAAGATTGGCTCTTAGCTATATGAACATTGGAGGTGGCGAGATCATCATCCACGTCATAATATCTTCCTGTCACTCTGTACCCGCAATAGATACCCAACTCAATTTTTAAGAAAAAAAAGAAACGGATTACCATGGTTTCGATCATTTTCTTAGAGTCTTGTTTGTGATCTTCATTAACACAGACGAGTTAAAGATGAAAAATAGTCATGTTAAGAAATAGTCGAGCCCTTTTCAACAGTAGAAGTGCCCAGGAAAAGTCTTCGAAACATTAAATGTTGTTATTTGATGTCAAAATATCATACGACAAAGAAAAGTTCGCTTGTCCCATTTGGAACTATAGTTAAAACGTGCGAAGACATTTGGAAACAATAAATATGTGGTTACCCCATACTATACGCGTTTTATAAAGGAAAACCTGCATATATTAGAGGGAAACCACATAGAGCATTTCCAGTGGTTTTTGCACACTTAAGTATGTTCGAAAGGGTAAATTTGAAGTTTGCATTTACATTTGCGCTGATATCTATTATGATAAAAGAACAATTTGCAACCTATACATTGTCACGATATCGTCTACAACATTTCAAAATCGATATCGAGAATGGACATCATTTCCACACGAGTAAAAAAAATCTCGAAATCCATTCATTGTTCATGTCAAGTATGTTGTCAACATGAAATATGTTCCAAACGTTTTTCATAACATAGAATATTTACCTATTTCTCATGATATTGAGCCATAGTTTCTATCACACCATGCAAGATATTGTCATATCTTTGCATACCTAGCACATCTTTGCATGAGCCATCATATCAAGTGTAATAGTAAATAGTTATGCAAACGACAGGATATGAATCATAGGAACATAGCCTCAAAAATGTTAATCTTTTTTAAAAAGAAACAAGAAAAATGTGTTGAAGTCATACCTGTCATATCGTAGTACAGCATCCCCAATTGTTCCAGCTGCCTTATTTCTCACTTTCCTTACCAAAACCTGTAAATGGTCAAGGAACAATCTGACTTTGAAAAAAGTGGACATCTTTCCTTTTTGTTTTTATTTTTCAAAATCCATATCTACTGTATCACGCACTTCCACGAAACACGTATTTGAATCTAAAAGCTTCTTGTGAAATTTGTACAAAAGTCAGAAAAAAAAGAGAAAAAGAAATTGTAGTTGACAAGCATGATTAAATTAGAGTTAGTGAATCATTAGCGTTAACACTATTAGAATTTATTACACTGCATTATGTTTTGGCTTGTTATAAATGACTTAACTGAATAGTGTTACACTAATTTATGATTTTGGGTAAAAAAAAAACGCGCTCGAATTAGAGTTGTTAACTTAAATACCAATTATTAGAAAGGTGTAGTCTTCTAGCAACAAAAACATGAGGTTAAAAATTTCCCTCAGGCCCACCTTCACTTTATCCAATCCAAAATGATTCTTATCCACATGTTACACATTTTCAATAAAAAATTATCAACAAAAACAAAAAAGAAAATAAAGAAGGAAAGTTGCACCTGGACATGATCCAGAGGGCCCAATTCTGGGTCTCGATTTCGATGAATTACAATACCATTGTCACATTTATTGACAAAATGGGCAGACCCACTTATATCGTAGAGTCCAGGAGGATCCCCCTTCCATTGTTGAAGCTGCATATAAAGCCATTTAAAACCATATTCACCTCATTTGTTATAAAAATATTCGCATTCGGTGAATTTTTGGCATATGCAAAATGCCCATACAGCTCCATATTCGGCAGTAGGATCATATGTCGTTAGGCTAAAATTTTTAATTGCACTTTAAAGGAAAAAGAGTACAAATCCTAAGATTGGCAAAACATACTGAGATAAATAGTCTTCAAAGGAGAAAAGGTAAAGAGGGAGATAGACCATAAATGGTCTTCCAAGGAAAATGGAATAGGAGAGAGAGTCAATAAATGGTCCTCAAAGGAAAATGGAGAAGGAGAGAGATAGTCCATAAATGGTCTTAAAAGGAAAATGGTGAAGGTGAGAGAGATAGTCAATAAATGGTCTTTCAAGGAAAATGGAAAAGGAGAGATAGTCTATCAACGGTCTTTCAAGGAAAAGGAAAAGGAGAGAGATAGTCAACAAATGGTCTTCAAAGGAAAATGGAAAAGGAGAGAGAGATAGTCAATAAACGGTCTTTCAAGGAGAAGGGTAAAGAAGACTAGCCTGTTTTGGATGAGCCACGAACCACACGTGACAATCATGATGTTGTGCGAATCGTTTGACTTTTGTCAACATCTGGCTCACATATTCTGTCTCTGTCCTGCAAAAATTACATTCGGAAATGTAAATAAAGTTCTATCAGTATTGACTAATCATTTCATCTCAAAGATCGCTTCTATTTTTAAAAACAAACATCCATGGACGAGGATAACCACAAAATTACCACACAAAATCTTAGGTTTTTAAGGGTATTTCAGGGTCTTTTAGGGTTTTTTACGGTTTTCTAGGGTTCTTTAGCCCTCATTATCTTATATCCTTTGATATCACCTTCCACCACTTCTTTTATTTGGTAAGAATAACATTAGACGAGGATAACCACAGACTTACCACAAACTAGATAAGTAGTTTTCTGGGGTTTTTTAGCTAAACCGACCTTTCGCCTGTTTGATACACTGAAATAAGTTCAAAAAACCACAAAAAACCGCAAAAAACCGCAAAAAACGCGACCACCGCTATCTCACTAAATAACTGAAAGTTAATCCTATCAAGAGTTTTCATAGACATTAAAGAAGACCCTTCTTACCATTTCCCTTTAAGATTTACCCGAGGCGTGGACAGTTTTTTTAGGGCCATCGTGACATAAAAAAAGTACAAGAAAGTTACAAAAAAACATGTCAAGCAATCAAAGGCCATAAAACAATGAGTCACCTCACAACTTAAGCAAGAAAAGTCACCAAATAATTCACCAATGATGAATCAACATGAGATCTAAATGAATTCTTCTGCGATTGCCACACAGTTTAGCGTACAGATCTTCCTCCTCAACCCTCTCGCTCATCCTTCTTCTCTCTTCACCCTTTCTTCCCTTATCTGTTCCCCTCTCCCTTCTCTCCTTTCTCTCCCTTCTCTCCTTCCTCTCCCTCTGCTCCCTCTGCTCATTGTTCCCTCTCTTATCTCCTCCCTCTCCCTTCTCTCCCCTCTCCTCCCTCCATTCTACTCCACTCCACTGCAGTAACTCTCACAATAGACCACTAGGAGAGTCAGTAGAAGACACGCCTTAATTAATTAAAGCTTGTATTATGTCCTTTACCACTCCATAACCTAAAATGAGGCCAATAAAAGAGTCAAAAGTTTGAGGAATGGTTTAATCACATCTTATAGTACGCCCACTCCAATACGTCTAGAAATGTAGTTCTTTACTTAATTTGATCTTTGTTAAATATATCATTTACGGAATTAAAACACCTTGTACAAAATTGGATCTTATGAATTTGGTCTCATTGCAGTAACCAAAATATTTCTATCTGCAGAAAAATCGTATTAGACATCAATAAGAGAGCCAAAAGTTTGAGGAACATCTTCACCGAAACTTACTCTACCTCCAATTCCACTCACAATATACTCTAAAAAACGTCATATAAGAGGAGAGAATAAGAAGTTTGGAGAATGGTTTATTCAATCAAACCTTACTGCTGTGAAAGCTACCCTAAAAAACGACCAACAAGAGGAGAGAATAAAAAGTTCGGGAAAATGGTTTATATAATAAAATCTTACTGCTGTGAATGCCTTTGGTGGTCGAGCTCATTATAGGGATCTATAACAAGTCCCCTAATACCAAACCGGAGTACCGCGGCTCGAGCCAAACTTAAGACCCAATCGATGGACGGGAGTTCATCGTTTTCGCAGCGAATCACGTGAAAGTTTGAGTCCACCCACTCCTTGGCCGCCGTCATTTCTGCGAGGCTCATTCGAGGAACATTTCGGGCATAACTGTGTGGAAAACCAAGCAGAAAACCTTAAATTGCCATTCAAAAACCCTAAATGGTCATTCAAAAACCCTAAATTGGCCCTTCAAAAATCCTAAATTGGCTCTTCAAAGACCCTAAATTGGATCTTCAAAGACCCTAAATTGGCCCTTCAAAAACCCTAAATGGCCATTCAAAAACCCTAAATGGCCATTCAAAACCCTAAATGGCCATTCAAAAACCCTAAATTGGCCCTTCAAAGACCCTAAATTGGCTCTTCAAAAACACTAAATTGGCCCTTCAAAGACCCTACATAGCCTTCAAAACGCTTAAAGAGCATTCAAAGCCTGAAAACCCTGAAGAAACCTAGCAAAGCCTAAAAAAGTCTAAAAAAAGCCTAAAGAAGTATACATATTTCCAGGGGGAAAGTGGAAAAGAGAGGAAAGAGGCAGAAGGAAAAGAGAGGAGAAGAGATTGAAGTACAAACATGCCACTCTATTACAGGAACCTCGCTGCCAATGCAAGCCTTTCTTTCCCAAATAAACACTTTGATTTATAAGAGCCAGTTTGGGCAACCCCACAATAATCTGGTATGTCTATTATGTTTATACAAAAAGTTTGTTTACAAAGGAGGAAGAAAGAAAGAAAAAACTTACGGGGCGTCTATAAAGGGTTTTCCAACATATTTTTCAATCAGCTTTCGTGCATGCTCCTTCACCTATTTCCCCCATCCACAAAAACAAAAAAAAGACTACAAAAGTCAGAGAGATAGCAATATTTAGCAAAAGGACCATCCAATAATAAAACTAGAGATATATCGGTGGCTGTTCACATTGACCAAAAATTAAACAAATGCACAAAAGTAATGTTAGAACAAGAAAAATGGAAGCAACTTTAAAACATATATTTAAAGCCTTCCAGCCATTTTTAAGAAAAAGAAGGACAGACTCGGTAAAAACTAAAGGGTGATAATCTTCTCAAAGAAACCAAACAAACAGTGTGACGAATCAAAAGCCTAAAAAAAACCAGCTCGCCACTACACTGCCCAGCGCTTATACTTGTAAAGGACATATCAGTATTAAAGGGGAATTAGTTTCAATAACACTAATTTACTCTTACGGTGACATGGCCAATTATAATCCACTTGTTTAAAAAGTGTTACTGGCACCATTTTCTGATTAACGGCCAATAAAAGTCGCAGCTAATAAGTTGAATTAGTGATTATTAACGCGAATAGTTATGGACAGAGTACTTGCAGTCATAAGAAAAGCCAAAACCCGTTTTTTGTTTCGATTATTTGTAATTAACAACATATTAACAACATATTAACAACAAATTAACAACAAATTAACAACATACCTTGTTTTCCATAGAACATAGAGCAAAAGTCCAACCATGTGAGACACACAAATTGCAACAAAGGGCATCTATCCATTCACTTTTCCCTGAATTAGGAACACCTGTGACTACAGTCAACTCTCCCTCGACAACCTGAAAGCATAAAAAACCGATGCAAACGTACTCCAGTTAGGGAACGGTTACATGCTCCAATCCAATTCTTACTTCATTAGCTCTCAACGAGAAACAGTTGCAAGTTTATACCAAAGCTTAAACTAGTGTCGGATAAATTGCAGTAAAAAAACATACAGATTAGAATAGATACCAAAAATATAACGGTAACTACCCAGAAACAGGTATATCTTCATCTGTTCTAAGACATGCTATGTATGTACCAATCGTGTCAATTACAAAAAGACAACATTATATGTCAAGCTGTCCCTGACATATCAGAATAACGCTGATCTAATAACGGACAACTTGAAAGTTGACTTAAAATTTTCATTTATAGAACAGCGCAAATAAACTGGTAATATAAATTATTCACAAAGGGCAAACGAACAAACAAAGGAATAATAAAGAAAATTCGCTGATGGGCTGACCTACAAAAAAATGCATAATGTTCCATTCCTCGACTCAATATTTTTTAAAATGTTTCACTTTCCAGTCCTTGCAACCATTATGTACTTCCCCTTAGATCCCTAAAAACCCTAAAACCCTAAACTCAAAAAACCCTAAAAAAACCATAAAAAAGGCACCAAAAAAAGGCAAAGGAAAAGGTGCAAAAAAAACTTACCCTGTATGTCTCATCTAAGCTTCTCCACCCCGTAGAAACACAAAGATCTTCGGTGTTTTCATTGCGATAAAATTGATCTATTTCATCGAAATAATCTCGAAACCGAAACAAACCTCGAATAGGAATCAATTCAGCTCCAAGCAAACAGTCTCGAAGTGCTTCGGGGCCCTTTTCCAATAAAACCTACAAGAAAATATGAAAAAAAAAGGACTTAAACCCACGATTCCTAATGTTATGAGTCAAAGTACGGAAAAAAAACAAACGTAAAGACATTACTCCTAGTGTTATAAGTCACATTTTCTAGGAAAAGAGCATCCTATCATCTTGCATTGCTTGCTAATCAGCAAAAAAAATGACTTGAAATATACTTATTTACACATAACTGCACAAACATTTACAATTTTTGGTTTTTTGATAACAAAAGAGACTAGAAAATCCATGGAAAACCTTACATTTGCAACAAAATTAGTATCACAGCCAAGAAGCTGAAAATGAAACAAAAAAAAAGCCAAACATGAGAAAAAATCTTCCTAAGGAGAGAAGGGTAGAAAAGAATGGGCTTGCTATCATGAGGTGGTAAGTCCAAGGATTTAAATAGAAGGAAATTAAAATACAAGGAAATTTAAATAGAAGGAAATTTAAAAAGAAGAAAATATACAATACAGATACATTTGACTATGGCTATCGGAGGACTACATCATCAATTGATATTAGCGCTAATAACACTTAATTTAGTACCACCTTTTTTTGCCCTCTGATCACAAAATAGCACTAATAACTCTAATTGGTTTTTTCTTAACGCTAATTCTTGAAGCGGTTAAAATCCCACCAAAACACAATAAAAAACTACATCGCCCATCGTTATTAAAGTTAAACATTTTTTGGGCAGTCAAAGGCGTTAAGCAATCTTGAAGTTAATCTACCGTTGATTAAAAGTAGGAAACCTGTGTGATGAAAAAAAATCAACAGTAAAAGAAAAACTGCCCGAAAAACGTTTAACGCTAATAACGATGGGCACTGTAAACACCTCTAAACACAATGATCAATCAATTAGAGACCAATTTCTTTGTACATTTAACTTTCTTAAAAACTAAAAAAGGTAAAATTTGACGCTGACCTCATTTGCGTCTTTGCATTGGTGCTCTTCATCTTTCAAAGGCCACCTCACTCTCCAACACCTGCCCCCTTATACTCCCTTATTAACCGATTGCAAATTCCTTTGCGAGATAAGAGAAAACTTACAAGAATGCCATAGTCTAATATTTTTCTCAAGCAGCCTTTTCATTCCTACTGGCAAGGACGATCTTTTTGGCCTAACCATATCAAGCTTTGCAAATATTGTTAGGTTTTTCCGAGACATTTGCAGTCTATTCTAAAACATATCTTTTTATGTATATCTTGCAAAATGAAATAATAGAAACATGTATCGTGAGTAGATACAGAGTCAAATGAAATTTTCTTTGATTGAAGAACAGAAATATTTCCAAGAATATGGCGTAGAACACTTGCGAGCCGACTGGAAAAAATTGAGAGAGCCAACAACATATGAACCAATCCCTCTGTTACATTCAACAAAATTTCTATCTGAATAAACGTAAAATATTGGGTGATTTCAAGAGTAGATAACGAGCAGCTCGGAAGGAATAGCAAACATTCCACTTGCAAGCGTAGAAGAGCTTTACAAAACGAAAGCAGTCATAGCAATTCGTAAAAGTACAATTCCCACATCACAACACATCACATCGCGTCACGTCACATCAGAAGACATCACATCACATCACATCACATTGCATTGTGTCGTGTCGTGTCGTGCCGTGTCGTGTCCTGTCGCGTCATATCGCGTCACATCACAACACAACATAACACAACAGAGCATATACCACCAAGGCACGAGAGAGAGAAAGGAATCCACAAACCTTATCCAAGTGCTCCTTGCAATTCCAAAGGTATTCGTACTTCGTGTCCTGGGAGAATGGAAGGCAACCGGGAGAAAACAGAGGCACTCTTTAAAAAAACATCCACCTCTTAAGCATGAGCAATAATTTATCAATTTTTATTCGGAATTGACAGCATAGCGAACGCATTGCAACCCTCGGATTAAGAATACAACAAGTGTGCATGAAGAAAAATGAGTTTCAAGACATCCGGAAAAAAATCTTAACACTAATAGTGGTACACAGTGCTGTACAGTTCACCAACCCTGACGTGGTCCACACCATTTATGAACTAAGACCAGTTCATGGTTTTTTGAGGTGTACGATCTTATTCAAGTGAGGTATAAAGCGGGAGTAAACAGCCTAACTAAAGAGAACCAAACTAAAGAAACTGCGAGGATGCTCCCGGAAAGATCAGCAATATGACAAAACAACTATACGTCAGTCCACATTATTATTGGTGAATGGTGTAGCTGAATGACTTCCAGCTCACCATGTGCATGTGTTCGACATGCAACTAATTACGGAAAAACTGTGGAACTGCATGTGTACCGTTGCAGGGTCGACCACTTCCCCCTCTGCCATGGGCCTTACTCGTGAAGGGGCACCATCAGGAACACTGACACAGTTTCTAAATCCTGCCTCCTCCACTGAGAGTTTATCCATTTCTCCTTCCACCTGGATACGAAAAGATGGGTAAAATCCCACCGGAAATTTTAAACAAGGGTTATTTTAGGGTTTTCAAGGTTTTAGCATGTTGGTGGACGCAGAGAAAGGGACCACTCCCATTAACAATCAAAAATCTTCATCGTCGACTAAAAGGCAAGGAGGAGGCACAACGGTTAGGAGAACACTACCACAAAACTTTATAGAAAAAAGTAAAAAAATAAAAAAAATGACTAAAAGAGTACCTGCATAAGTATGAATTCAAAACACTTTCCTCCCTTTCATGCCTCCTAGACTCGTATAAGATTAGACGCCACATAGCAAGTCAAAGAAAATGATCAATAGAGGATGCAATAAAGACCGCAGAAATGCATGTTTTTGCACATTTCAACAAACGGGAAAAAAAAGTATTTTTAGTTTAGTGTACACAATGAGAACTTTAATGATGTCGTAGAATTACAATACAGTATGGCTTTGAGAGCTGCCTCGCTAAGACATGTCTCACTAACGTTTCAAATGATGGAATTGTTAGAAGAGTAGTCTTTGATAGAAGTTAATGTTTCTGTTCAATGTTTTTAAATAGCGAAATTCTGAATTCTGTCATCTAGAATTTCGTTATTCAGAATTCTGCAGTCTGTGCAGTCTGTCCTAGTATCTAGGATTTCAGTATTTCGGTCTTTCTCTGTTTTACAATCAATGTGTTTTTACGTAATTAGATTCTGGTCAAGATCTGGTTATAAATCTTGACCCTGGCTCTTGACTGAAAGGTCAAGTGCCCCTTCAAAATAGGAAAGTACGTTTCAGTTTTCGAGAGGGTACTCTCGAGATATTCTCTCTATTTAGCTTGTCTTTTCCTTTTGTTTTGTATCAGTTTTGAAATTATTAATCAAAACAGAGCATCTGTCTGTTCCCATTCTTTCCACTCTATTTGCTACTATGGCTTCACCTTTCACAGGAATGGACCACGAAAATATGCTCTTTATCGATAAAAAAAATCAAGAAGACAGGATAGACCCTCACGCTCCTCAAAATATGAATGAGTCATTTGCTTACAATGATAACTACATCTTGTCTCTTAATATCATCCACGCCATATAACACCCTCTCCCCCCCTTTCACCTGCATTTGACAAAATGTGACAAAAATTAGGGGGAAATTAGACAAAATTAGACTGCACTTTATGATAAAACCCTAGTCATTTGTCAGAAAGAACTGCTATACGCAAAAAAAATACACAAAAAGACAAAAATAAAACCTTGTCACATAAAAATATCTAACGAGAAGGTCAATGAAATCCCGGTCCCGTGT
The DNA here is from genome assembly GCA_037447655.1 of Zygnema cylindricum. NCBI lineage: Eukaryota > Viridiplantae > Streptophyta > Zygnematophyceae > Zygnematales > Zygnemataceae > Zygnema > Zygnema cylindricum. Next base: position 65,203 of record JBBHKE010002352.1, read on the forward strand.
CAGAAAGGACTGCTATATGCAAAAAAAGCCACATAAACATAAAAATAAAACCTGGTAACATAAAAATATGCACTTAGAAAGTCAATGGAAGTCAAACAATTCACATTCTTACTTGTGCTCATAAAGGGCAGCTGTTGAAAAGTCCACAATATGCAATAATAAAGAATTTGTGACTGCTCTCCAAATTTAAACGACACAATGAAAAAAGACATATAAACAACAGATAGGAAAAAACATCCATTTAATCAGACAACCATGGTCATCCAGTGAAAGCTTTTTCCTCTTTACAAAGCTACGGATGTCAGTTTACACTACTACAAAAACTCAAAAGTGTATTTTTGAGAGACAAAAACCGAAACCGATAAAATTGATTGGTTGGTTGATACCTGCCAAAATTGCTTTACAGGAGCTCTATACTTGCAGTTGACCACCTCCCCATTACGAAGATATGGGAATGCCAATGCTTTTACCTGAAATGAAAACTCCATTAACAAGGCCATGACCCTCTATTCCAGTTTCTGGAAAAAAAGAAAAAAAAAAAAAAGAAAACAAAAAAAAAACAAAGCTAGCAAAAGCTAGAATAACATAAAAACATTTACAGTGCATAAAGAGATTTATATGGAATCACTTACAAGGATGGCTATGATGATACTATATTTTAACTTACAAGTATCAAATTTATTAAAGATTAAAGTAAGCGATAACAAAAACTATTTAAGCACTTTTTCCAGGACTTAACCTAAACCAGACTGTGGAATGCAAATGGGTTAACTGTTATCTTACAGCGTCAGTCTTAACGGCAACAAAATCTTTCAGTAATTATTCAAACTGTCTCTGATGAGGATGGGTGAGGGAAGATAGGAAAACTGCAGTAAATACTGCTCACCTTCTTCTGTTGTTGAGGACAGAAAGTGAACTCCTGTTTTATCTGATTCCGTGCTATAGTCTCAAGGGATATTCCTCTGACTTGGAAAAATTTCAACATCTGAAGCAAATCCACAAAACAGGAACATCATTATTATTTGATCATTTTTATGGCCGACTGTTTTACGCTTGCTCTCGCTTAATAACACTATTGTTTAGTCAAGTGGCCCATGATGGGTCACATGCGAAACATAGTTTAGTTAATTTTAATAAAACGTTAACATTAATAAATCACTAACTCTAACAGTTCAGTAATTCTAATAAAGCGTTAACATCAATAATTCACTAACTCTAACAGAGATTGGCAGTATAGTATTCCTTCCATTAACAAAATGTCCTGGGATACTTTATGCCAACACCCTACTATACTTATAGCAACCTATTTTTTTTTTTATACCTTTTGTTACACTTTATGCCAAAATGTAAAATTAACACAAAATCATCATTAAGAAAAGAGCCTTTCTCCAAAATCATCATTTCAGGGTAACAACACAAACAGTATATCGACCCATAATTGCCGCATTTTCTACCTTATGTCACCACTTTGTTTCCGATTATTGAAAACAACTACTCTTAATCGACCTCCTGCATTGAAACACCAATATTTACATCACCATATTCAAACTGATTCTACAAACGAGATTTTTTTCTTATCTTCCTGGCCTGTCAAACATTAAGAAAAAGAAACTCGAGCCAAGGATAGACGAAAGACCTCTTCATCAAGATCTTCAAAGTTGAGGTGGTCGAGTTTTGGCGGTCTACCAGGTGGTTTTGTAAACCTTTTCTTTGCTGTCTGCTGTGGAGTCTCCAAAAAGCCCTGAGATGAAGCTAAGGAAGGCGATATATAACCTGTATCTACAGTATCAGACAGTGAGCCAGAATTTACTGCGTCATTTCCCATATATGTAGCATTTGTCCTCCCTTTTTGTCGTGGTTGGTAGCGAGGAAAGCTGGAATCGTTGTCAGTATTTTCCTGACAAAAAAAAGGTATGTTGTAGACATGAGCTTGGTAGTAAAAGGTCCATCAGCAAACATAGGAATGAGGACACTAGAAGCCTTTATTTGTATTGGCTCCAACGTATTTAAACTTGAAAACCAACCAAAACCGTTACAACTTAACATAAACTATCAGAAGTGGAAGCTTATCAGAACCGGAAGTCCAAGTTCATCAGTCGTACACTTGTCCAGAAAGAAACTGAAATAGATGTTGATTAAATGGGAAAGTCTATGACACATCTTTGTCAATACATTATGTCAAATGAAGTAACCAACTGGCCAATGGATGGTCATTTGATTCAGTAATTAGTGGCTTTAATTTAGTTCATCTCACGCAATATCCTATTACCAATGTACATACTCCTTGTCTCTTGGATTCAAGACATTCTTCCACCTATCTACTTTTTCCAACAACGAAATCAATTCGCCTTTACATGATAGGTTTTCAACACATTTTACGCTAAAAGCCAGATCCAACAGTGCTACATAGAACCGTTCACTCAATTGCGACAGACATGTGTTAAACAATTCAACATGTGGAAAAAGTTTACAACATAACTCGCTCTAGAGCTATAGACAAAAAAAGCTTACAAGCATGGAAGGAATTTTTCCGGAACATTACACTCGGCATTTTCTCAGCCAGCTCTCCTCCCTCCTCCCTCCCTCCTCCCTTCTCTCCTCTCCTCTTTCCCTTCCATCCGATCCGATCCGATCCGACCTTAAAACACTACCCCAAAATCATGAAAGAGAATGATGTTGCTAAATTATATGTGATGCATTTTCCTTTCTTGGCTTGGAAAATAATACTCACCTTTAAAAAGCCTTGCCATCCACATGTGGATCTATGACACATCCATGTTGCAGATGCCCTGAAAAACAGGGGGCAATAAAATAGAGATAGCCTTTTTTATTGCGTCAAACAGAAGATGTTCTGTTTCATTATCAGAATCAGAACAAGGATGTACTTTCCTAAATACCATACAGATCATCTAGCGTTTCCCAAATATGTAAGAAGAGAGTTCAGTTGGAAAGGCACGAACCAGAGGCAAACTCGTTAAGCACATAAAAATAGACAACCCATGGGCAATGGCTTTCTTTTTCCTTTAAAGTGAGAAAAAATGGAAGGAGAGACCATATTAGATGTGGATGTGTATAGCCAGAGGCTGAACAGAAATTCATGTTTTCACAATTGTCCAAAGAGCAACCTCCCCCAAAAAGGGACAAGAATCCTCCTTTGACCAATGAAAGTTAAAGTGATTCAACTTCTACATATTTTAGCAAGATTTTACAGGGAGGGCTCTACAAGACAAAAACGTATTCACCCTTAAAAGGTGGGAAAGGTTGATAGATAGGCAAATAGGCTGACTAAGAGACCGGCATGCCTGTGACAATGATTGCTTTAATGGTAAAAATTCATATTTAGGAACACGATGCTTTAATTATGAAAACTCAGATTTAGGAACAAATGATTGTACCCTTGAGAAGAGAGGCATACCCATCATCGTTAACCTTTACCGCAAGTGACCTTTCCCGTGTCTTCCCTCCTGCACACTGAAGCAACAAATCTCCCACTAGTATCAACAATAAAAACAATAAGTATCAACAATAAGTTTTTTCCAGCCAAAACAATTTTCAATCATGAACTGCAACAACGAGGCATATTCTCACTTACATCTTTTGGTCATCGTTTTGGACATGTTTTGGTCATGTTACCCGATATTTAGTCAAATATCAGGTAACGTGACCAAAAGATGACCAAAACCTGACCAAAAAATTACAAGTGAGAATATGCCAACTGTCTTCACCTATCACATGGGAAAACACCGGAAGTAGTAGTTGTGATGCCTAGCCTACAGGGTACATGCAACAATTCTCCAACATGTAAACAAATTTAGTCCTTAAACAGAACGATACTCCACCATGTTTTAAGGTTGGCTTTTCTTCTCTCATGTAGGTGCCACCAAAGCTTGAAAAACTTAACCATCTCATAATTAACACCTCAAAATTCTTCTGTCCAAGAGGACTAACCGTTGTAACACGATCATCTCTAATCGTAATAGGCACATTATATTGCAAGGACCCAAGTCTTTATGATTCTTACTTTGAAGAGCCTCAAACACCATGCAGCCGTCTCTGATATCTTTGGTTCCATTAGAATGGGTGAGAACAAACAGACAAATGTGCGGCGGTTTAACACTCTCAAGCAGTACAATGAATATGAATTTTTGTCGTGGAAACCTAGTGCGGATGAAATTCAAATTTTCAGACTCTTGTCCCTAAATAATTACGCCGCTGCCTCGTACCTGTGGGCAAAGTAATCGATGCTGCCCAGCAATATAAGTGGGAAGGACCAACCCTTCATCTTGAAGCAAGTCACGTAGGGATCCTGTGCAAATGTCAACTGTTTCCACAACAAGATTGAAGAAAAAAGTTAAAGAGAGCCAACTCAGTAAATTGTCTGGGCAAATAAAATAACAGAACCTTGTAATCAACCCTAGCCTTCTTAAGTATTTCTTTTTCCACAACGATATGTACCCTTCATTTAATGGTTTTAAACCTCAATGCCCAGATTCCTCGCACTTTTATGACGGGTTGTTTTTAGCGTTAATAGACGTTGGAACTTTGCAGGCAAGGCTCCCTAAAGCTTGCTAAGTCAAATCATTAACCTTGACATAATTGAATAAACAAGTAGCACTGCTCAATGCTGGTAAAACTTTTTATATGCTGCGTAAAATGATTTGAACAAAATAAAAAGTCTGAATAGGCATTAATTGCTCATTGCAACTACATGCTGAATGACTTTCCGAATAGTTACTCTCAAACTTATGGCGTAAATTGATGCTCAAGTTCAAACGTGCCTTAAGCCACTTACCAACAAAACGGTCATTAAGCAAACACACGCATTCAAACCTCTCTTGCGAGCTTCATTTATCCTGACTCGCACGTTCTCAAGACAAGGGGACTTCAATGAATACGAACAATGTAGTATCCAAATGAAGGCAGATACCAAAAAAATCTTAAGCGTTTTCTAGCTTTAACTAGCTCAGGCATTCTCAGAGATGCAAAAGCAATGTACAGCTTTCCATCCGACAATTACCACCACATTTTGCTTATTAGTCTGTGATCAGCTTGACAAAATTCATGTGCCTCTATCATGGCTTTAACACATAACTCATATGTAACTTACCAACTGATGAACCCGCCCTTCCTCTGTTTCTCCGCTTAACAATATAGCCTAATCCTGTTGATGCTCCTCCCGGGACAGCACCAACCAGTCTTAGAGTAGCAAATTCCTGATGTGATTTTTTTTTTATTTCCAATTTTTGAGAATTTGCTGCTTTCCACTCTATGCTTCCAATTACATTAGACTCTGCAACATTTCCTTTTCGATTTCGATAACAGGAACATGACGGAGTTGATTTGCTCTGAGTACCCCACGAGAAAGATAAAATGGAAAAACTGTTCCGCTGGTGCTGCACAGTTATCATGGCCTACGAGAAAATACTAGGGCAGGAAGAGATGAGTCGAAGGAAGAAGGAAGAGGGGGAAAGGCGGAGCGGAAAGATAGGCCGGAGAAGGGACAAAACTGAGACAAACAGAGAGAGAGAGAGGGAAATAAGAAACAATAAAAATGAAAAAAAAGCAAGAAAAAGAAAGGCCACAGAAATCGTTACACGAGAAGATGTCTCCGACAACTTTCAAGTTTGACCGCCCGAAAAAGATGCTTCGAAAATGGAAATCAAGGAGAGATCAAATTTTAAACTATTGTAGAAACAGAAGAGATATGATCATATGAAAATGATTGTGGAGGTTATGAAAATCTCCAATTTTGCATAGATGCTCTGTTCACCACCGTGCCACTTTTCTTAAAAAGTTTTCTTTACAGGCACCTGTAGCTAACCTTTTCTTATCCTCTTCTTAGACTTGCCTGTTTTCTACCTCTCTCTGCTTTATTTCTTCTCTCCCGGCCACGTCTCTCCCTTTTCTTTCTCCTCCAGCTCCTTCTTTTGATCAAGCTTTTGCACACACACATCAGAAAACACGCATACTAAATCACAGAGAGAGAGGGCGAGGGAGAGAGAGAGAGAAAGAGAGTCATGGATGCCCCAATAGAGCCTGCCGAGGCTGACGTCATTATTCTTGGTACTGGCCTTCCTGAAACTCTCCTTGCCGCCTCCCTCTCTCTCTCTGGGCTTAAAGTTATTCATTTGGATTCCGCCGAGTTTTATGGAGGCCTTTGGGCCACTCTCCAGCTTCCTTTTCTTGGTGAAATGGCTGCCCAATTAGAAAAACCAGTACAAAATTTAGAATGTAAAGATCCCTCCTCTAATATGTCTGGGATATATTCATTGCCAGAATTTGAAGGAAAGGGAGGTGAAGCAGGAGAGGAAGGGCAAACTGAAAAATACAGGCTGAATGGAGGAGAGAACGGAGAGGTAGAAAGGGGACGAGAAGAAGATAAAGGAGAAGGGAGGGGCTCGATAGAGGAAAGTTCCGCGAATGGCTCAACTGATCATTTAAAGTTGAATGATGTTGAACTGCTGCCTTTAAAATTGACAGATAACTTTTTCATTCAACAGGGATTCTCTCGAGTGTCAGTTTATGGATCTGTCAACAATGTACAAAATCCTTCATCTTATTGTTTTGACTTATCAGGTCCAAGATTAGCATTATGTGGAGAGCCTCTTATAGATGTAGTAATTCGGACTGGAGCTCATAACTACTTGGAGTTTAAACCTACAGATGGAGTTTACTTATTTCGTGAAGGGAAACCATTGGCTGTTCCATCTTCAAGAGCTGATATCTTTCAGGCATCTATGTCTTTATCTGAAAAGCGAGTTGTTTCGAGATTCTTTAAACGACTGACGGATTATATTGCAAAAAGAAACAATAGCGACATTTATAGTGACGCAGAGAAGGCCAGTTCTAGAAACTCAGTTGAAGGTGATTTGGGTCTTGAAGACTTGGATGGCTCCTTTGTGGATCTTTTACGGCGGCAACAGCTTCCGAAAAACATTCGAGAGTGAGTTTTGTTGGTTGCCATGAATGTTTTTTTTTTTTTTCTTGCATTAGAAATACAATCAAGTGTGAAGTTTTGCTGGTTGCAGTGAATTTCATATCGTCAAAAGAAGATTTTCTGCTTTAGAAAGACATTCGAGAGTTAGTTTAGTTGGTTGCTGTCAATATTAGATTGTCAAAAGGAACTTTTTTGCATTAGAAAAACAATTGCAAGTGAGTTGTGTCGGTTGCTGTGAATTTTATATTCTCTTCTCTTGATTAGAAAGTAATTTGACAGCGAGTTTTGTCAGTTGCCGTCATATTAAATTGTCAAAAGAAAAGTTTCTGCATGAAAAACAATGGTGGGTGAGTCTTGTTGGTTGCCATTATTTTTCAATTGTCAAAAGAAAATTTTCTGCGTTAGAAAAACATTTGGGAATGAGTTTTGTCGGCTGCCGTGAATGTTATATTGTCAAAAATAATTATTTATGTATTATGGACATTCAATTGAACATTGACTGAAAGCTCAATGTTCTATAGTGTGCACCCTTAGATAAGGAACTTTATGGCATGGAAAAAAGATACCCATTTTTTTGGAAATGAAAGAAAAGAACCAAAAAAATGCCTCAAAGCAGTACCTTTTCTTTATATATGACATTGCTACCAAATTCCATTGAAATCTTAATTCCATCTTTCTATGTCAACCTACTGTAGGGCAAATATGGTAATGAAAGAGAAAAAGAGGAACAAATAAGCGAAATTTGTTGACTTAACAGTTTAGAAGAAGTTTAACAGTCTAGAAGGCCACATTGATGAATTGAAGTTCGAATTTTTATGATTTTTCACGTAGTATTTAACTTTTTTTGAAATTGTAGCAAAAATTCATAGGGTAATTGCTTTGAAGAAATTTTCCCGTTGTTGTGGGTGAATTGTACAGTTTAATGTAAAACAACGCAAAAAAATGTACAAATTTGTCCGATCGAGGGAAAAACTTCGATAGTGGAATTGCTCTACAAATTCCATGAAAATTACTGGCTGCCTTTCTAAAATTTGTCGAGGATAGGCCAATTTTGCTGTTTTCAAACAACATCTATGAGCCTGTGGAATTCAAAACACCATTGAATTCATACATCATAAATAAAAAAAAAGTGGACCTAAGACATTTGAGAACGACAAAAATTTTCATAGACATGGTCGTTGTAGCTTTTCATAAAAATTTAAATTCTCGAATTGGGTAAAGACAGATAATATAATTAGTCTGAAAGAAGTTGAAATATGTTTTGAATAGGTGCAACACCAACCAAGCAATGAATTTTTCTGGAGACAGTTTTTTTCTCGTATGTGCGTTTTTCACATATTGGCCAACACGCCATATGCATTATCAACTCATACTCGTCATTCCGTTCCATAATACACAATCTCTTGCGAGATTTCAAAGCAATTTATCACAATGGTTTACATAACCTGTTCTTTTGAAATGGCCCTCTGTTTCATGGCAAAATTTTGTTTCCCTGCGTGTACCTCATCTTGGAGTTTAATTTGATATTAAATGTCTGCTTAAATTTGTGTGGTTTTGACAAAAAACTAGCCGTATTCCCAGGTCCCATTTGTATTTGCAGCATCTTACCTCTTTATCAATCAATTTTGTTGTCTGTTTAATATGGACTTTGGATACCTCCAGTACCATCTTACTCGCAAGTTTTCATGTACTCGTGTTGTACTTATAGTGATGGGAAACATACTTTTTATGTACTTGTGCTGTACCTGTTGTGCTGAAATACTCACTTTTCATGTACTCTTAATGTACTTGTAGTGATGGAAAACTTACTGTCCATGTACTTGTGTTGTACTTAATAATGATGAAAAACTTTCTTTTCATGTACTCGTATTGTACTTATACTGACGGAAAGTTTATCTTTCGAGTAATCGTGTTGCGTTTATAGTGATGGAAAACTTACATCTCATGAACTTGTGTTGTACTTAATAGTGATGTAAAACTTTCTTTTCATGTACACGTGTTGTACTTATACTGACGGAAAACAAATAATCGTATTGCAGTTGTAGTGATGGACAACTTACTTCTTCCTGCTTGTGTTGATAATGGAATATTTGTAGATATGTGCTTTATGCACTTGCGCTTATAACCGAGGATCAGGAAAAGGAAACTGAGGAAGGAGAGCCGTCTCATTTGGTGAGCACAAGGGAGGGACTGAAGAGTGTGACACTTTACCTCGAGTCAATTGGCAGGTTGGTAAAATACAAAAAAAAAAGGTGTTCGAGGTTTATGCCTAGTCATATAGTGCACTTGCTCTCGTATTGTTGACTAGCTCATTTCTGGTCTAAGAATGTTTTTATCAAGTTAGTATATGCTGTTGAAACACATTGAATTGCTTTTAGCGTTTATAACACTAATTCTGTCACGGTTATTTTTGCCCTCTGAACACAATATAACGTTAATAATATTAGTTTTTTTTTTCTTAAGGCTAATTCTTTTGGCAGTTCACAATCGTCCACGTCATTTGGACTGAAAATAAAATTATCAACACTAAAACAGTCCTTATAATTAAAACTTATAATTTTTAACGCGAATAGGATTCACGGTGTACCATGTCGATGACATGCTTAATATTGTGCCCTAGATCTGCGTCTATTGTCTTGTTTGGAACCGCGTATTGCCCTATGGTTTTGCTAATCGAGGAATTATCTAGTCATCTATTATGGTTCTGATGAGAAGGGCTCATGTCAAATGTATATTCTGGCTAACTTCTTCCCTGGTTACTTTAATCAAAATCAATGACCTGTTTCATCAAATCAATGGCACGTTTAATCAGATTGATCATATGTCAAAACAAATGGATGGTATGTTTAATCAAATCAATGACATTCTTAATAATCGATGACATGTTTGATCAGAATTTAGTATTGCGCCCTAAATTTTGCGTCTGTCATCTTGTTTGTAACCTCGTATCTCAATCGGACTCCTCATTTTTTACGAATTGGGAAATTCTGTAGTAACCTGTTATGGTTTGGAGGAGAAGGGCTCGTATAAAACTTTTTTCTGGCTAACTTCTGCCCTGATTGCGTTAAGTAATAATGCAATTAATCATTTTTTATTGTGTATAGGTTAAATAATAATAGTACTAACACCAATATAATTGCTTTTAACCTAATTTAATTTTGTGCAGATTCGGAGCAGCCAGTGCATTCCTTTACCCTATGTATGGACAGGGAGAAATGCCTCAAGCTTTTTGTCGGGTAGCTGCAGTTAGAGGAGCCATTTATGTAATTCCTCATTTTCCTAAGTCTTACCTTTTTTTCATTTTCTTGAGTACCTTTTGTAATTCTTTTCTAGGGTAAGACTCCTTAGCTTCTGCGGTTCCGTGTTTTTTCTCTGTCCTAAGTTTCACGTCCTTCTTTTATCCTTTAATTACATTTCTTTGGTTATTTCAACGGTTTATTCTTTTCTATATACATCCTCAATACATCAAATTTTCATACATGTTACTTTTTGTCCTTATCTTACCAGGCAGTTTCATGCGTCAGAGTTACTTTTTGTCCGTATCTTACCAGGCAGTTTTATTCGTCACGGTGTATGATTCTTAACCTTTGTGTCTTCCAATGGCTATTTCTCATATAACTTTACCCGTTTTTGTCATACCCGTTTTATTCGAACTTTATACAGTCAATTCTATGAAGAGGTATTCTCACTTCATTCTTTGTTAGCTCGAAAAGTTATATCCAAAACATTTTTTTTCGTTTATGTTAGTTAATCCTGTATACAGCTCATTATTATTACAGTTAGCGAATTATTAGCATTAATACTATATTAGAAATAACTACTCAAAATTACTTAATTATTATTGCGACGTGGCTCATTATGGGCCACTTAACTAAATAGTGTTATCAACACTCTGGGTTAAAATAAGCACTCACTTGAAAATAGGGTTTTTAACTCTAAAAACGATACAGTTTTTTCTCGACAATACTATTTGTGTCGCTATTAAGTAAAGGCTTTACTTTTGTATATACTAGCGAATATTAAAACCTGAAATCGGTTATTTTAACTGCCTTTCTCTATTCACATCTACCATTTGGGCTTAAGCCGCTTTTATTCACGCACACTTGCTGGAATTTCATTCAAAGATGACAAGAGGGAGGGGGGAGGGGGAGGGGCGTACAGGTCTTTTATGTAAAACCCCTATGTTTCGTGAACAAGGTACAAGTTATTGGCTGGAAAATGTCAATCTACATTATCTACATTATTATATTTTTCTGATGGAGACTCATTTTTTTTTTTACTTCTTTTTTTGCAGGTATTAAGGAGACCTGTCGACGCCATTCTCGTAGACAAGGTACTTTTTCCTACTCCTCCGTCTCGCGTTAAAACCCTAAAATCGTCATCCGATGAGCCTACTTCTGTTGAATTCTTCTATTGATTTCTTTTTGTTTTGAGAGTTAAGGAACCTTTATGCAATCTTTCTCCTTTTTTTTTCTCCTTTTTTGGTAGCTGATAACTTAGGTTTTCTTTCCCATGTATAACTTCAGATATGGTCTTAATTTATTCGCCGGTTTTTTTTTTTTTAATTTGTGATGTTTAATATGGTTTGAATGTCCAATTGTGGAGGACTTTTGACTCTCCTTTTTGGGGTAATATTTGGGTTTTAAGGGACAGTGAATATTGTGTCAAGGAACAGTTTATAGTGTTAAGGGACAGTTATTATTGTTTTATTCTTTAATTCAACCAACAAGTTAATAAACAAGCCCTGGACTTTCACTCGAAAGAGTTTCACCAAAGAGTTTTCCGAAAAACATCAAGCGTTTCTGACAAATCTGAAACTTTGATATCTTTTTCCTTGCAGCTCACAGGAGAATGCAGAGGTGTCCACACTAAATCTGGTCAAATGTTGTATTCCCCCAAGGTAGTTATAGGTCCCGGTTTTTGGCCTATTGTAAAGGATCCCCTCCGAGAGGAAACTGGTTCGAAGACTTCTTCCCAATCTCAAAGTATCTCGGAGAAAAGTGATACTGTAGAAGAGGAGGATTCTAAAAGAACTAAAAGGCCAAGTAATGTGGCCCGTTGCCTTTGTATCGTTGATGGTTCCATTATTCAAAACAATTCGACAATTTTCCTTGTGTTTCCACCGAAATGTGAGTTTACTTATGTAAACCTATTTATTTAAGTCAGTTATTTAAGTTTCACCAGGACTTGTAGAGCCTATTTATTTAAGTCTGTTATTAGTTTACTAATACTAATTTAATAGCAGAAGTCTTTGTTTGATGAATGGAAAGTGAGTTGCCTCTTTCAATTGGCTTGTCACACTGCCCATTGTTATTAGTACAAGAGTGAATTAGTATCGATAATACTAATTTAGGCAGGACCACCACATAAAAAAGACTTTACTACTTTATTTCCACCACATTTCACTTAAACACGTAAATATAAAAACACATTTACATACACACACATTACACACAGACACACACACATTTTACTTTATTTTTATGATGACATTTTATTTTTATTATTACATTTATTATTTTATTTATTTTATTTACATTTTACTTTTTATTATTTATTGTTTTATGATGACATTACATTTTATTTTTATTTTTGATGACATTTATTATTAGGAGGAGGGAGGAGGAGGAGGAGACAGGAGACAGGAGGAGGGAGGAGGATTAGGATTAGGGAGGATGATGAGGGAGGGAGGAGAGAGGGATAAAGCATCAAAAGGAGGAGGGAGGCAGGAGGAGGAGGAGGACGAAGACAAATATTTGAAATGGAGTTTATTTAATACATTCTATGGGAAGTTGTTGTCTTCCATTCATTAGTATTTGAAAAATATTATGTAAAGTTTCTGAAAAACTTTTAGTGGTTGGTTCACTTTTTCAGCTCTGGAAGGTAAAAATTCGCATGCGATTCGATGTCTTCAAGTCGGTTCTGCGACAGCCATGGCTCCTCGAGACCAGTGAGTAGCCTTATTCTTTGTGGATTTTAGGGTTTTTTAGGGTTTTTTTGTGTTTTCAATGGAGGGAAGTGAACAAGATAAGTGAGTAACCTTATACTTTTGTGGATTTTTGGTTTTCTTAGTGTGTAGGGTTTTTTTTAGGGTTTTTATGGAGGGAAGTGGAGAAGACCAGTGAGTAACCTTATCTTGTGGATTTTTGGTTTTTTTAGGGTTCTTTTTAGGGTTATTTTTAGGGTTTTTTATGGAGGGAAGGGAACCAGACCAGTGAGTATTTTAACATTGTAGAATTTAGGGTTTTTTAGGTTTTTTTGAAGGGATAGTGAAAGGCAAACCTATTTCACACCATAGTTCAGAATTTGAGGTGGAGAGAGAGGGAAGGAGAGGGAGTGTCTCATATGACCAGGGAAGGAGGGAGGGAAAGTGAAGGGCAAACTTGTCTAATACTTGTTTCAAACTGTCTAAAAGGAAGAATGAAAGGGGTAGTCTATGTGTGTGTCTGTGTAATAGAGAGAGGGAGAGGGAGGGAAGGGAACCAGTGAAGACGTGCGTTTGGTTTTTTTCCTTTGTTAGTGTTTCTTTTGGATGTTCTATCTCTTTTTTTTTTGAAGAATTCTGATAATGGATCATAGTTTCCTGGAAAGTTCCTTTCATTTTTTGACACGGAAATTCTTGTATGGTTTGACATGGAAGTTCTCTCTCTTCCTCCCTCCCTCCCTCCCCCTCCCGCAGTCGAATCATATACAAATTTGTCTTTGCCTGCAGTTTTATTGTACACTTTTCCACTCCCTCTGTGGATGGGAGTTCTCCCGAAACTCTTCTAAGACCGGCTGTCGATTCTCTATTTTCTTTTTCACAACTTTCTTCAGTTTCTGAGACGAAATTTAATAACTTATCACAAAAAGAAACCGGTAATTGTCGTAAAGTTTTGGAAACTAATGGTGGAGATCGAAGAGAAATCGACGGTTGTGAAGAAACTTGTTCATCGGGAGTCGGAGATGATGGGAGGGGAGGAGAGAGGGATGGGAGAGAGGGAAGAGAGGAGGCGGTGAATAGTGAGGCAGTCGAAAGAGGAGAGGGAGATGGAGGACAGGGAGATGGAAACGAGATAGTGGAAAGTGAGAGGAATCTGAAAGAGGAAGGAATAAGCCATGATGATAGTGAAAATGTGGGCCATGACAGAAATGAGAAAGATGGAAAGAAGCCAAAACTATTGTGGTGTATGTTTTACAATCAAGAACTTCAAAAGGTTCCAGAGAAAGAGGTAAGGAAAAATTACCTTTATTTGAATACCTCTTATGTCTTTTCTTTGTGAGAGATAACTAACAAAATTCTTATGCATTTGGTCTATGTTAAATAAACATTGTCAATCTCCCGAATTAGCATTTGTTGTGGTTACAGATTGTGTAGGGTATTCTAGAGTTTTTTAGAATTTTTAGGGTTATTTAGGTTATTTGGGGTTTTTTAGGTTTTTAAATGTTATATGTCATGTAAGGTATAGGTGGAAAATTATAAAATACGATTTGTTTTAACGTATATTTTCATGTAACTGAAGGAAAATGGGGGAGGGAGAGGAATGAAGGTAGCTCTTGTTTTATTTGGTAAAATGACTTTGCAATTATCTTAAGGTTTGATAAAACGGCTTTCAAGTTTTCTTAAAGTTTGATAAAATGACTTCACAATTATTCACAATTACCTTATGGTTCTTGTTTATGGGGGGTGTATGGGTGGTCAAACCTTTGTCAGAAACTGCCCTCGGGTGTTTTTCCGTGTGTCACATCGGACGAAACTATCAATTTTCGTGCAGCTCTTGAAGCAACTGAGGAGGTGAGATTGCATAGGTTTAGAATCCCTCTCTCTCCCCCTCCCTCGCCTTTTCCCTCTCCCTCTTTTCAAGTATAGTTCCATTACAAACATAGCTTTGTAGCAATCGTACTTTCATTCGGAAACCTCGAATGTGATTCGTCTTTTAAAAAAAAAAACTTTTTTCCACATGTCAAATGACTCAAACAACCCTCTCTCTCTCGTGACTTTTTCTTCGTCTTTTTCTCCACTATTGTCTTTTTTTAGGTTTTCTCAGAAATATCTCCAGGACTTCCTTTTTGCCCTCCTCCTCCTCCCTCTTCCATGGAGTCCGAGGAGGAAACTGACGAAGGGGCCATAACTGACGATGATCATGAGTTGGAGAAAATTTTAGGGAAAACGGAGAAAACAAACGAAACGAGAGAGAGAGAGGGAGAGAATCAGAATCAGAATGAGAGTGAGATTGAGAATAAGAATGAGAAAGAGAACGAGAGTGCGAATGAGAAAAAGAATGAGAATAAGAATGAGAGTGAGAATGAGAATGAGAATGAGACGACCGTAAAATCGTCCCGTTTGGACTCAGAATCTGTTCAATAATCGTTTTTTTTATTCGTTAGAAATCAAACTTTTTCTGCTTTTGTAGGGTTTGAACTGGTGTACATTTTTTTTTTTAAGTTTTTTGGATTGAATCCACTCAATGTGCCTCTCAATCCTTTTATGTGAAATGATTAGAAGTCTTTTGCATTTCATGAAACCTTTGTTGACCTTTGTTGAAAATTAATTACATGATTTAGCAAAATGAAAATAGTTTTCAAAACGGTTTTCAAAATGGTTTATGAAAATGGTTTATGAAAATGGTTTTCAAAACGGTTTTCAAAATGGTTTATGAAAATGGTTTATGAAAATGGTTTTCAAAACGGTTCTCAAAATGGTTTATGAAAATGGTTTATGAAAATGGTTTTCAAAATGGTTTTCAAAATGGTTTATGAATATGGTTATAAAATTGTTCAAATGTGGATAGTGAAAAGGAAACAAAAAAAAGGTGACAAATGTCACATGGATGTTGAAAAAAAAAACACACACAGCTTTCAGGATTGAAGGGATGATCGGAAGGGACTCATTTGTAGATAAAACTCCATATTTTCAAACATAAAAATGGAGTAAAAGAATTTACCATCAAAAGACAAACTAATAACTTATAATAAAGAAAGAATTGAGGTGGGAGGTTAGTGTGGGTAAATTTTGATCGTTTTTTTCTTTGACATTTCTGATTAGTGTGGAAATTTTATATTTGTGTTTGAACTAAACACCTGAAAGTTTGATTCAGCAAAAAAAAAAATATTGCTACAACAAAAGTCGAATGGGGTTTTCTATAGGTATGAAGCTCAACGTTGGGAAGGATTTTCCTTTTCCTATTCGCTCTCCTTTCGTGGAAATTCACATAATGGACTTATCTGTCCCCGTAAGATAGAAAATGCGCCATATATTTATGCATTTTAAAATTTTCTTTATGTTATTTTAAAATTTTCTGTGTTATTTTAAAATTTACTCCATCCTGTATGATTCCTCATCTCCCTCTGGATACTCCATTTCTCTCCTCATGCTATTCTTTTTCATGCCACCCCTTTTGTACCCTTGGACTCAGAAGGTTTACCATCGTGTTTTTAATTCAGTCTGTTATATATTATCTTAAGCTATTCCATAAGGACATCTATGGTAAAAAAGAACCTATAAAAAAAATGGGTCTTATCATTAAAATAAATGGGTCTTATCATTAAAATAAATGGGTCTTATCATTTGTGCCTTTCTCTCTACTCTTTAAAATGATGCTTTGTCCTCAACAAAATCAGTTGTGTAATATCACGAATATAAATGTGGCTTATTGTTTAAGTATATTTTTTGGATTAGATCTAAGGACAGTTTGGACAAATTTCGTATTTATGACACATATATTGTCGTGATTTATTCACAGATTAAATAATCGTTTATTTATTTTTTTGTTTATTATTATTTTATTTTGTTAGAAAGCGTGGCGGAAAACCACTCGATTAGTGAGAGGAACTGGAAGGAAAAAGGTTTCCAAGAGAAGGACCGAAAATCGAAAACATAAGAAATGACAAAAAAAAGAAAGAAAAAAAAAAAAAAAAAACGTGAGATTCTTACAATTTTAACTGATATTTGGGTGGATAATATAGCTTTCTGTTTGACCTCTCTGCCTAATACGATGGTCACCGGTCAGTTTTTTTGAGGTTTTTAATCTGAACTGTTGAGATTTTGAGAAGTTTCTCCTCCATTCGCCGGACCATTCATTATTCTATTTCATGTGTGCTGCTAGTGTTGATAATAGTAAATCTGTGCTACTCTTCTTTTTTTCCATCCCCGAATACAAAATAGCATTAATAAAGCTAACTGTTTTTTTCTTGAATAAAATATCATAGGCGGCCAAAATTTACCCACATCACTGAAAATCTAAATTAGAATTAGTAGCACTAAAATAACCACCACACTATTTTCTTTCTTTCAAACTTATTATTCACTTTTAGTGATTTATTGTGGTTCAGTTTCTGTCTCTTTTAAAACCGTTTTCAATGCCATGTTTCTCTTTTTTCTACACATTTAATTCCTGTTGCTAAGTGTGACTTTGCTACCTGACGAAAAAATAAAAAAATGAGATTATACGAATATGTTTTCATTATTATTAATATATTTTAATAGTATTTGACCGAGTGGTCAAACAAAGAGAGCACAAGTCTCTATTTTTTTATTGCTAAAGTTTTCAAATTCTTCTTTCTTTCATAGTATGGCAGAAATGAGGAACTTGCTTTCAAAACGTTTTTTCCATCAAGACCATAAAATGAGTCGATGAAATAAACAATCAGCTTAGTTAAAATGTTAAAACATGCTATAGGGTAAAACAATAAGAGAACTCTATTGCAAAAACAGAACCTTGTCTCCAACTGAGACGTTTGTCAAATACAAAAAGGGAAAAAAAACAGAAAAAACAAAAAAGACTCAGATAGCCTGAGGATCGTTTTGCATTGTAACTTCTACCTCGTTTTTTTCTTTAGTTTTCACTACGGCACTATAAAAACATTTCAGAAATAATTAGATCCGTTAAGTGTTGTAACTATATCTGTGACCAATTAGTTAAATTACGAAAAAATAAATAAAAATACTAATTGTGCTCCTTTTGCTCATTAAACCTCAAACAACTCGTTTATTCTACATTTCTAAATCCCTATATATCCGTTTTATCTTATAATATATTATCTTATTTACCAATGTTATCAGGCACAACTAATAACCAATCAAATCGGTGAATAGAGAATATGAATAATGTTAATTTTGCCATTTTTGCCCATAAAACCTTAGTCAAATTGATTCAAATCGCCTTTTTTCTTTTATTTTATCATTTATATGTAAGACTTTAATCATTTTATATCCGTATTTTCATGAACGGCTTTTCACAAAAGACACAACATAGTAATACTTAAAAAACTCGACAACACATCGTAGGTCAAATGTGAGAGATCAAATTGGAAACATTATATGTAGTTTCCCCGTACTAAATGCGTATTCTATGATTTCCCCATACTATACGCGTAGTATACCATATAATACGTTTTTAGTATGGAGTAACCAGTTTTCACACTGAATAGAAATCAGAAAAAATGCGAAGGAGGACCCTTCACTTAAAAAATTTCTAGGATAGAATGCATATTTTTCCTACATTCCCGTCCATATAAGCTGTAACAAAAACACAAACCAAAAAAAAAAACAAAAAAAACAACAACAATACAAATACGAACACAGAAACGAAAACAAAAACAAAAAGTAAAAGAAAAACGAAAAAAGGAAAACACATACAAAAACAAAAGCAAAAGCAATGCGAAATCGAGAAAGAAAAGTAAAACGAAAGCGAAAACAAAACCAAAACCAAAACCAAACCCAAAAAAACGAAAACCAAAACCAAGAACAAAAACATCACTCTTAATGACACACATTATCACAATAGACATGGTTACCCCCCACACTTAAACTGACATATAAACGACAAGTTCCAAACCGCCATATAATTTACCAATCGGAACAAAAAACCTTTATTAAAACCGGCCGACAATAAACCTTCAAGTACATTGAAACCAAAAAAGAAAAAAAAAAAAGAAAGGCGAAACGAAACTCATTTCATTTCCCAAACCGGTCCTTAAACTCTCCATTTTCCTTCCAAACAGCTCCCTCTTCATAAACTTCCTTTTTCCAAATGGGTACAATCGCTTTTATTTCATCAATCGCAAAATGACAAGCTTCTAGAGCCTCTTTCCTATGGACCGAGGAGACCGCAATCATTACACTTGACTCCCCTATATCCACAAGGCCGAGACGGTGGGCAAGAGATATCTTACAAATAGACCATTTGGTTCGAATAAGTTGACATATCTCCTTTAGTTTACTGTGACATTGAAAAAGTTGAAGGGACTAAGAGTCAAAATATGGAAAAACATAGAGTCAAAATAGAGGCAAAGACATCTCGAGGTTGTTTATCGTGGTATTGAGAAAGTTGAAGGAACTAAGGGTCAAAATAGAGGCAAAAAACATCATAGGGTTGTTTCCTGTCGTATGGAGAAAGTTTAAGGGATAAAGGGTAAAAGAGGGACAAAAACATCTCAAAGGTTTTCAGTGTGGCTTTGAGAAAGTTTAAGGGACTAAGAGTCAAATGGAGTCAAAATAGAGACAAAGACATTTCGAGGTTGTTTATCCTGGTATGGAGAAAGTTAAATGACCAAGGATCAGAATAGAGACAAAAAACATCTCAGGGTTGTTTACTGATTTACCTGTTTATGTGTGGGAGGGAGAGAGGGAGGGGGGTGAAAGGGAGGGGAGAGAGAGCGAGGGAGAGAGGGAGTGAGAGGGGAGAGAGAGAGGGAGAGGGAGAGAGAGAGAGAGCGAGAGAGAGAGAAAGAGAGAGAAGTGGAGAGAGAGGGAAGAGAGAGCCGGGGGGAAGGTCGAAACAAATTTCGACCTTAGCAACCATAACCCATTCACTCCCTTTTCCATCCATCCCATATTATGAAAAAACAAATCCCTTACGACAAATCCTGTCCATACTATGAAGACAAACTTCACTTCCAACAAATGACACATCATGACCATCCATCATGCCATGCTCATGACGTCATAAAAAATGACACGTCATCATCACACATGCCACTTCAATGACAGTAAATGACCTCTAAGCATGCCATAAAAACCCTAAAAACCCTAAGAAACCGCTCAAAATCCCTAGAGCTTCCATGACATGCTATTAACCTCATGCTTGTCATCATTTCACATGACACGTCGTCATTTCACATGACACGTCATCAATTCACATGACACGTCATCATTTCACATGACACGTCATAAATTCACATGACACATCATCATTTCACATGACACGTCATCAAAGTCAACATCAACACATGACACGTCATCAAAAACCAAACATTTTCCTGCTCCATGAGGCGAAGGTGCCACCTGACCGCCATAGCCTCATACGCTTCATACTCCAAACGAAGCACTTTCTTCCCTTGGAAGTTGTCACGTGTCACGCCGGAAAAGGTGGCCACGGCGCCTGCTGACGTGTCATGCACAAGGCGACAATATATTTCAAGATCTAACGGTTCGTGTGTGAGTTCTACAAAGTTGTAAGGATCGCACGAATCCGGAAGGCTCTCTGATTTTAGGGTTTCCGCCATGTTTGTGAATGGCAAAGCTTTGAATGAGGGAATGGGATGGCTATTAACATTTGACTGACGCTATGCATGCTAGCAAATGACGTCAGCATTCGCCGTTCTGCGGGTCCAGATATTTTACGATTATGGTACGCTACAGTAGAGTACAGTGCGGTACTGTAATGAACTGTACACCGCGAATCGTAATTAGAGTAATGAAAAAATTAGAGTACAAAAACTAAAAAAAACAATTAGAGTAATGAACGCTAATTTATGTCATAGAGCTGTTTCAACTATGAAGTTTACTCTAATTTATTTAAGTAATCTAATTTGGCACGCTAATATCCTCTACTGTAAATAAGGTATTCGTACAGAATTTGGCAAAACGTACAGTTTATCGTCACTATGACGTTTGCTTTACGCGGTTTGTTAAAACGCAGTTTCATGATAACGGCCTGTATTGAATCATTATTTGTACTTTTTTACTTAATAAAGTACAATTTTGCACCGTCGGAGGTCGTCCGTATTCCACACTATTTAAAACGAACCTATATTAGAATTAAAAACGCTAATTAAACTTTACCTTAAATAGAATAATGAAAACATTATAATCATTTACTCTATTTCATGTGATAGAGTCGAAATTTCGAGCGACCGAATTAGAGTAATTTACTCTAAGACCGATTCGCGGTGTACTGTACTTTATCGTACTGTACATACTTCCATGGTAGGAAAGCATAGATGTCCTATGCGCATAAAACGCACGGAGTTCAGCTAACTAACGAATACTACGTAGAGTGCGCATTAAACGATTTCAAACTTTTAAAATTCGTAGGTAAAATTCGTACTTTTTTTGGACTTTCAAATTTCAAAATTTTTCAATATTCAATACCCTAAAAAACTGAAAAGTGCAACGAACTCGCGGCGAGCGCCTGAATTTACAGCGTCTCCAACGGCGGCTTCCTTCTAAAGACGGAATGGAGGACAGATGAAAATACGCGCGCGCAAATGACGCAAAACGGCTCAAGGAAGCCGTTGTTGGAGATGCCATAAATTCCGCCGCTCGCCGCTAAGATAAATTAGGCGTGCGAGACGTCATAAATTCCGCGGCTCGTCGCTCAGATGAATATACGCGTGCGAGCCGTCATAAGTACCGCGGCTCGCCGCTCAGATAAAAATACGCGCTCGAGACGCCATAAATTCCGCGGCTCGCCCCTCAGATAAAAATACGCGCGCGAGATGCCATAAATTCCGCGGCCCGCCGCTCAGATAAAAATACGCGCGCGAGACGCCATAAATTCCGCGGCTCGCCGCTCAGATAAAAATACGCGCTCGCAAATGAAGCGAAAGTACAAAACTGAAAAGTGCAACGAACAAGCGACGAGCGGCGGAATTTACGGCGTCTCCAACGACGGCTTCCTTTTGAAGACGGAGTGGAAGATAAGAAATACGCTCGCGCAAATGAAGCAACTTTTTTTTTGTGTTCGTACAGTTTTTCGTACAGTGTGAGACATACAAAATTTACGAAAGCTACGAAACAAACAAATACTACGTGGTTTTTGTAAAAAGGTCCAAATCTGTACGAATTGGACATCTATGGTTCAAATCGCGCGATTTTTTCATTTTTTCCAGTTTCTACGTATTGTACGTGTCTTATGAAAAAATCGCAAAAATACGTATACTATAAATTGAAACTGGAAATTAACGGAAACCTATAGACAAATTATGGTAACTATACGGTTTTTTTTCGGAAATTATACGGAATTCGACGAAATGATACGATGCACGTATCGGTACTTTCTGTGCTGTAAACTGAACAGAAATATTCACGGATACGTACGGATTTTTTTTTTTACATCTACGGACAATTTAAAAAAGAGACGTTGCGATGTCACACTATTTGCGCGCCGTAAGCTCAAAATGTGTACGGACGTCTTCTTCAAATTTTTGAAAAGAAGTCGCCATGAAAACTTGAAAGAGAATCTTGAAGGAAGACGCCATTATTGACGCCACGACAATATTATTATGACAATAAGGAAGCGTTGTCCAGGATTCGAACTGGTTCTTCAGATTCTAGCAATATCGTGAAAGATGTTGTCAGAAACCAGTTGATGTAGATTGTCCTATTCAGGAATTTTGTGTGATAGTTATATAAATCATAAAAAATTCCTATCGCTCGTTTAACGGAAAACGCCCAAACTGCGGTACATGTTCAATTTAATTTTCTATATATGTACGGAATTGTACGGAATTCATTAACGATTTTTACGATTTTTTCAAATCGACCTCTCCAGTTTCTACGTATCGTACGCGCGTTTGAATCGTGCGTAAAATGCGTTTTGAACAACTATGTTGTCAATTGTCAAACTTTTAATTTCGTTTATGTCGCACTGTAAGTGCCAAGCGATTGGACAACCAAAGGCGGTCACACTTGTAGGAACCTGTCACATATGTTCTAAAAGTGCGGGCATTTCGTAAGAATTCTGCACAAAATCACATACCGTGTTAATAACTCCCATGGTGGATATATCGTGCTTCCGCTGAAACTTAGGACTGCACAGAACTGTACAAAAAGCTTACAGTTAAACATGAGGAATCCGCATGAAACCTTCACACGCATTGAAAAGTATGTACGGACAAGTATACCGGGATCATGAAGTCACACTTGTGCAGGGACGAATAACAAGGCGCCACATGAGGAACAGACGGCTGTAACAAGCTGCATGGAAACTAACAACGCAGAATCAGCACACACGTGCCGAATTATGACCGTAGAGAGATTTAATGATCTATGCACAGTGCAAACCCGACAGATTGACAAATGTACAGATTTCATTGTACAAACCTTGTTTGAATATGCCACGTGGAGTGACTGCTCCTGAAAGTTTGGCGTCTCTTTCTGGTGACTGCTTCGATTCCTGTCTTTTTCAGAAAGTTGTTCCTATTTATCGATTTCTCATGTCACCATGAGACGAGTTAGGGTACAGCCCCATGTACTTAACCACATGGGGCCGTACCCTTATTCCTACTTTCTAATTAAATCCAAGCACAGGCCCTCTCGGTTTTTCAGTTTCGACTTTGCCTTTCACTTTTTAGTTCCCGTGTACTAGATGGTTTACATCGTGCTTTCTTATTAAAGGCGTACTTATTTAGTAGTGCTCCTCATGAAAGCTTACACACTAAATCCGAACACAAGTCTGCCGTACAAAAACTGGCGCCAGTTGAGTCTGAATCACATTGAACCAGACAACAAAATTCAAAACATCCTCTGCAGAAAATGCTAAAAAACCCTCAGAAAAGCACAAAGAAGAAGAAGCAAACACAAAGAAATCAGTTTGCAATCATATTCAATCTCTAGGATGTCAAGCTCGTATGACTCCTGACCAGCCTGCATCCAGGAACTGCTATCCAAAACTTTTCTCCAAAAAACTTCATTAGGCTTGTGAGTGAGTATAATAGTGGATTGAACCTGACAGAGAAGATGATGAATCCGTACAAAATGCTGGAGCGGATATTCTCAATATGAGTGAAAAGATGAAGCGTCACATAAAAGAAGAGGACATGCTTTGGCAGGAGAGCAGTCTGGCCGTACAGTAACAGAGGAGGTAAGTCACAATATAGTTAATTTTCTTGCTTCATTTGTTGTTGACCCTCGCCACTCATTTGATGTCAACCATTATGGTTATGGTGATACTTTGTATGATACTTTATTGTAGCTTGTTTTAACGTTACTATCTTTCGCTATTATTTCTCATGTCTAATCATATATGACCTATCACATTTTTGAAATTTTAACTTTTATGTACATTTTTTACATGAAACTATCAGACTTTTATGGCTACTTGATAGTCGTAATGATATGTTATGATTAAAAATGCTGTGTAAATAACTTCAAAAAAAATTGCGGTGGCAAGGAGTGGAAAAAAAGGCAGAATGAAAATGGAAATTCAACATGAAAAGAAAAACCGAGAAGACCTTAAAAACCAAATGACAAGCAAAAGGACAAACTAAAACCCTACAAAAAAACGAATTCAAAACACCAAAGCCTAAAGAATCTATCGGAATCAAACAAAAATAAATGAACTAGAGTCCCCAAACCCTTACCTTACCATGCTCATTGAAACTACCTGAAACTTGTGGTCTAATGTTCGATACCTTTTAACTTCGACATCGGCTGCCCCTAATAATCTTTTGAGATTCGAACAGATCAACGTGCTTTTCAAATTATAATTTTCGTGTACAACAATATTAAAAGTGTTCAACTCGCCAAAACTTAGTCGTATTAAAATTCATAAGGTTGGATGTTACTGTATTTCGCCACAAGGACCTGACCTCATCTAGTGTTGTATTTATATTTATTTTGGATATGTGCCTCAATCGAACCTGTGCAGTCAATTGCATTTTTTTGTCCTATTAGTGCATGCTTTGGTCAGGTCAGCAATGCGGTTGAGGGAATAGGCGATCAAGTGAAGGAGGTGGGAAACCAGATGACACTTCAAAATCGGATGATTCTGGAAACGGGATAGTAGCTCAATATTGTTCATCAACCGTAACAATTTTGTTGAATAGAACTACATTGCCAGTGCCTGACATGGTTTCAGCGTCCCCGAGGATTTTGTTAAGCCATATTACTTAATCTACATCATCAGGTCAAAGTTACATTACTGCCGGAAGTGGAAGAAGAACGAATTAAAAGTAGAGAGATCTCTGTTGTCATTTCGAATGTCTTGAACATAGAATGTACTCCAAAGAATTTGCTTATGGAAAATGTACATAGTTTTGTTTGATTTGCTTCAGAAAATCCCACCATATCACTATGTCGATGATGTTGCCGCAGACGTTCTTCAAGGTTCGATTTTCTCTTTCATGTGTACACCCAAACTTGGCAGTACGGCCTAGTATTCACCATCTAACAAAAAGCACAGCATAACGTCTGAAGTATCGATGACAGCAATGGAGGATGTTCAGAACGACATTGAAAATATAGAGAAAGGAACCACCAAATCTGGAAAACTCCAATTTCTCCAAAACTCTCTAGTTCTCCCATTTTTTGGTGAACACAATTGTGAACAATCTTGTAGACACATTAAATCATTTCACATTGAATGTACCTGTCTTGTTTCTCCTGGTAAAGATACCAGTCTCTACAAACACACAGCAAATAACCTGATCCAAACTCTTCTTCATCACTTTGCCACTAATTTTGCACTCATGCTGTAACAGGATTTTCCAACTCTCATATATGCCTATTACGAGAGTGGATGACGTGATGGGATTTTACGAGAGTCTGGAAAACCCTGCCAAACATGTTACCCAAGACAAAGAGAGATATGAGTGGACATCTCCATAATGTACTTTTTTGGAACCACCATGGATTCCAACTATCCTTAATACAACACCTTCAATAATGTAGGATAAAACTTGCAAAAATCATGAAGTGTACTACCCTACACCGCAATTCTCACGCATCAAAAAGCAAGCGATAACAAAAAGAGCTAAACAACATTGAATTACATTCATGCTATATCCACTTTTTTATAACTTAGAGTAAACAAAGTAAATGCATGACAAAAATTGAAACTAAGTTTTCAGCGTTGCGGTAATTATACCTAACCAACTGCTCGAGCCCTAAGGGCTAATCGTCCATTTTTTTTCCTAACAGCTCCCTTGATACCCTCAGTGCATTGTAATCTATACAAAGTGGTGACACAGAGCTATCATTCACCGTATTCCAGAACCTATGAGAAACAAGTAATGCACAAAAAAGTACCGTTTCAACAAGACGGAAACAGGAAAACTAGAACACTATACCACAAAATGGTAAAATGGTACCACAAAAAGCAAAAGAAACGGCAAAACATTAACAGTATATAATTTACTTCACAACGTTTTCGAACAACTCGGCTCCAGGTCCTACTCGTTGGACACCAGCTAGGCTATCATTTGCGAGCCATACAAACTTGCTCTCATTCATGGGCTTCTTTATACAATAATAAGTGCAAGGATACTGCTTAGAGTCTACTTCTTTTTCTGTCCCTTCACATGATACCAGGGGAGTAGGGAGATCCGGTGACTCCAAAATTGGCCTGTAATCATGCAAGTACAATCACCCGTCACTTTTTAGGAGTCTCATCAAGGCATCTCGTGAGAGCAAAACACTAACTGTAATACTACTCAACAATCAATAAAAATACAAATACCGTATAACCAAAAAGTAATAAAACGAAGTTCCAGAGGTGACCTCGAACATTACACCGTGAATTATTATTAGCACTAGGAAATATATAGCGTGGGGTTTACTTTTGTGTTATCAAACATAAATTCGATCCGAGCCACGAGGACGACATTGGACCGTTTACCAAATTAGCGTTAAGAAACAATTATCTAGTATTATTAATAAAAATTCGGCATATAAAATATACCCATTCTTTCAAACATCAGGATGAGTCGCAATTTCAGGAATTGCGACACCATCAAGCAGTCTGTCAACTGAAAATCCCAGTATCGGTCATCGAGGAACCCCCCTGATACGCAGGCCTACCTGCTAAACTTTATGCTGTTCAGTTCAGTGATGTACTTACTTCCCGCTGCAGAAATTGGTCGGCCTCTCGATTCGATTCGGATCGTGCATAGCTTCTGCATACTTCACCAGAAGTATGGCCCAATATAGTGTGCGTCCTTCCCACGTGCACACATGCTGAGCAATCGCATTGGCCCGCTGTACAATTTTGATAACTTTCTTGTCGTTCTTTTGCGCCCATTGCAACTTAACGGGCAGATCAGTAAACCTGCAGATAATGGCAAAGAAAACGTTGACAATAAACTAAGGAAAACACGGGAAACTTACAATGCAAATTATGTACCACGTTCAGAGGGCTAAGAAATACGCAGGAGACAGGATGTTATCCTCGCCTTCAACAGAGAGCATGATGTTGCTATAGCTGTATAACTTTACAACAGAGCATGAGCTGTGTTCACGTACGTGCGTTTCACCTGAAGGATGTGAACAGAATCCTCCAACAGAGGCTCATAAAACTGCATAACCGCAGGAGCCTGTCTGACTGTGAGCTGGTTAGAGCGCAGCACTCCACATGTTCGACAGCTACCTCCACCACCATCCACTACCACCTGAAAGGAAAATTTCAGCACAACAGCATTAGTGACTACAAATCGCCTTAGTAAAGTTCCTCTGCAGGCTGATACACATGCTAACATTCCTCAGTCATGAGCGGGCTCTAGGCTTAAGTTCATTTAATTTTCCGTGCTAAGAGATGAAAGTGGACAAAATTATCCATTGCTTACCATAAGGCCACTAATGCTTACAGGAACCAAAAAGGCCAAAACCAGCTTTAGCTTTGCTGTTTCCTAACAAAAGTGCATCAGAAGAATCCTTCCACACTATGGCGCTCAAGAGCTCCATAGAATTTAAGCTGTCAACTTTTCCAGCAAATTCCACAAATTTCCTAGCGACACACATCCTTACGTCAAGATCTATTAAGAAAAAAGAATGGCTTTGCTAGAAACCTGGTATTTGTAACCATTATACTCGGTGAAGTTCATGTATTCTGCGAGTTTTACACCTTCGTTATGCATCTCCTCCTGAGCATCAAGTTGAATATGACTCCATCGACTCAGTCTTGCATCGAGGAGGTCTGGATAAACGTCAGAAAGTCGGTGTAATCGCACTCGAGGACTGGCTCCCCAAGTCCCGTCCTTAAGGTCAAAGTTGGTAGTAGCTCCCCGGAAAACGGCTCGTGGAGATTTCAACTCCCATGGACTCTGAAAGCCGCGAAAAACATGAGCACCATCTCAAGGCCCCATGTGGAATTCACCTTCTCCAACACCTGCCAATGCCAGGGCCAGGTTGGAAGGACAAGAAGACCTATGATAGGAATGAATGGCAATACACGAACAGCAAGATACTAAACTTGCTCAGAACTGGCACAAATAATAGCTCACATGAATGCATGTCATCAAGAGAGTCAAATTCCAAAAACATGCTCAGGGTTCATTTAAAGAAAGAATGGCATCTGGATGAGCATACACCGAAAAATTAACTGCGTAATGGCAGGACAGGCTGTGTTCACAAAAGACTTGAAAAGCGTTGTCAGACTAAGATAATGTACATAACCAGCCGAAAACAATTGCAATCAAGTAGACAGCTCAATTCAGCATGTTTTAAATATAGCTACCCACCACTAATCATTATTAGTGTTGGAGTATTTTTGCCACTTAAAACATCTTTTCATCGTGCACACCTGTCGGATTGTCAATCCGATGGTTTCTATTAGAAGGCAAGATGCTCACCTTCCTATAGGTGGTCTCCGATTGGCAATTCGACAAGTGTGCATGAAGAAAACGTGTTTTAAGTGGCAAAAAAAAAAAATAACACTAATAACCATTAGCGGTGAAGTTTTTTACCACATTCTGGAAAATGTCAAATTTGATCAGTTGAACTTGACATTCATGCCGTGCATGACTGTCCCTATGCCACATTCGTATAGAGTGAAAGCCGCAGCACCATATGACCTCACACTTATCTCCAAGCATCCTCGGAGCAAATAGCTCCACAATTCATTTGCGATCGACTAATTTTGGGGTTAAGATAGAGAGGCTGAAAAGCACAAACCCTCTTACTTGGCTAGTACCTGGAGGCTCAGGTCAAAGGTATAGGACGGAGTAAGGTCCAGGGGATCAGGAACGAGTACATCCATGGTGTCCGCTGTTGCTCCAGTTGAAAATAGAGGAAATCCACCTCGACCTGGCCAATGAGAACTATAAAAACTCAACGGATGGTCACATGTGTTGATGAAAAATTCCACCGTTATGTTCTCCAGATGATACTTGTCAATAGCATCCTGCAGTTAGCCAGCAACAGGCGGGATGTACGCTGCCCGTGAGAACAACAATCTATGAACTCTGGTTCGACACTTCGATTATATGCAGAGAAACTTGTCCTAAACACAGACATCCTCACATATTTGATATATCAAATTTACACATTGCCAGGTTGCACCAATTTTGTAACTTACTGCTTTTCTCCTAAAGCATTCACAACTGATAATGTGGTTTTGCGGATCTGATTACAATTGCCTTGACAAAGCTAGTTTTCACCAGATTGATTCAACAATAACTCATGTTTCCTACAAACCAAGGTAATTCACGCAAACATTGAAAGGATTTTTTATACACGGGACATAGAGACCACACTATTAATGGTAGGTAGTAGGCCTAATATCAGACACGTTTTTTGGTCATGTGGCATTTTTTGGTGATGGGGGCTTCCGAAAATCGTGTCATAATCTACTACAGAATTATCGTGCAGATTTGTACGGGAGACAATCGGTCACCCGTACACATCAACATAAAAACCACTTTGATATGCCATCTGCCCCAGTTCAATGTCCGGAACTGTCAATTTAACTTCTTTTAGAGAAAAAAACTGAGTGCAGTTGGTGAAAAAATATAATTCTATCGATTACTAGGTGTTTGAATCTCTAACGGAACTTACCGAATTTGGTCATGCTACACGAGGTTGACCATAAATCAGGTAATGTAACCAAAAAATGCGGAAACGACCAAAAAATGTAAGTGAGAATAAGTCTAGTGTTTCTTGTGACAATGCAACAATCTTTAGCACTAACTTTAATCAATTAAAGGCCCATCTCAATTCTCAGTTCTTGGCCCAGATTACCAAGTATAGCGTGAGAGAGACCTGCCTGAATCATCTTAAGACTCTGCATGAAGCGTAATAATCTGTACCAGACGGGATAGAAGCCGCCATATCTATAATATATCACTCCTTGAATGATTTTTACATGGCCGCAACAAGCCATGAACAGCCATAGTCGACTAATATGCCTAAAAGTCTCGGGCCGAATCATACCGAATTTGGAGTTCGAGTCAGATTGTCCTCCCTGCAAATAGAAAACCGAGCCAGCTTCAGTCGCCTGTGAGACATTTGGACAGACATTTTAAACATACTCTTATTCATGTATAGTGCAAGAAACTCTAGGTTGGGTACTTAAGCTGCCATCTTTTCCCCACTTCAAAATACGTCAGAGAGTCAAGCATTGCAGCCTATGATCAAAAGTCTTACAATAATTTGCAACCGTTCCATACATATGAATCCGCTTACAACCATGTTATTCTCTTTTCAACGGTTTCAAACATTCCGTGAGGATAAAAGGATAACACAAAGGACCTCAATTCATTTTCTTTTCAACTATTTAAAGAGCCAGAGTGTACGACAACAATAGCATGAAGGTGGCATGCACAACCGGTATTTGCAACATAGAGTCAGTCACTAAGGATGCAAGATGTCAACAAAATCAGTTGGCATCCATAGAACTATTTCATGTCTCAACGCAAATTAATATTATTTATGAGCAATTGGCAGTGTAACACTTAAAAAAAGTTAACTACACTAAGAGCTACACTAAATTGCATTTTGTCACGTGGCTCATTACGAGCCACTGAACTAAATAATGTAATTAACACTAATTTACGATAAGAACAGCTACACAAATAGAGTGAGTAGTAGTACAATCATTGTCTACAAGCTACAACGTAGGCACTCCAGCTTAGACCTCGCTTGTAGATACAATGCTTGGATTTGCTACTGTCCCCAATATATGTTCAATTAAAAAATTAAAACTTGAGTCATCAACACTCGACACCTGAATACAAGACAACCACCTGATACATTCCCTACTGTTATCACATCCAATAAAGCTGAAGACACTGCCACGCAAAGAGCTGCCAATAAAGTGTGACACTTGTCCAAAAGACTGAAGATTCTCCAGGCGTACAAATAAAAGGTTGCAAATTTAACAACATTGTCAAACTTAACGAAATTGTCACCCAAAAAAAACACAAAATTGTATTTTAAGAGGAGGCGGCCTCGTAAGCATTGCCACATCAAGCTTCAACTGAACAACAGCTTTACAGAACCGACACATAGAAACAACTGATTTAAAAACGCGCATCCAAAACATTATTGTTGAGCAAGATAACATAGTACACCTGGTCGTCAATGCCTGCTATATCTAAATTTTACCCCTCGAACCTAAAATAGTGGCAATGACACTAATAGTTTTTTTTTAATGATAATTCCTTCAATGAAAACCAGCCACGTCATTTGGAACTGAAATAGAATAAAAAACACTAATACAAAACTCTATGTTAATAATTCCTTGACGATAATACTTTACACAGCGTAGCTTACGGCCATTTTGACGTGGATCACACTAAAAGGGGGCTCAAGACACACAGGAGAGGAAATAAAATACTAATAAAAATAGATGTTCAATTACCTTTATAGGAAGCCATGGAGCCAGATAGTTGTTAATTAAGTTAGAGAATTCTAGCACCATTGGCTCAGACTGATTGAAATATCCGGCAGCAACTCCCATAACATCTTCATTGTCGTCTTTTGCATCTATTTGAGTATCACAAACGTCAGAGATGCCACCATCAAAAGAAGGATTGATGATACGAACCGCAAGTTCACCAAACCCTAAGTACAAAAAAACAGCAACAAGGAGAAAAAAGAAAGCCAAAACGATGGCGAAAGAGCGGTTACGAAGAAAAGAAGATGACTGCAAGCTTGTAGCCATGGCAAAGAGGCTTAGCAAGATTATTGCTGGAGCTTGGCAAAGTCTTGCTGCCGGTTTTACAAGCAGAGACGATTAGAATAGGAGAAGGCATCTGAGAAGACGACAAATACACAGAACTGAAGGAGAAGAGGTATATTCGAAACGGGCGGGTCCTAAGGTAAGGAAGACTTCAGGAAGGAAGACCTAAAGTAGATGAAGTTACAACCATGGCTGTACCGCAGTTTGCAGTCTACTGTAGTGACGTGACAATCAACTATGCCACAAGAACTTTAATGGTGGCCTACACGTCATAACTAATTTCGCAGCTGTAGAAGTACAGTATTGTAGTCGTAAAACGCCATTTGAAACGAAGAGATCTTAGTTACGGTGTCGTATGTAATAATGATAATAGATAACAAATTACCGTGGTACAGAATCGTACGTAATAATGATAGCGGATAACAAAATTCTATTGGTGAAACTTTTGTTTTGTATGAAAATGGAAGAGTTATCGTGGGTCCGTTTACTTGTACCGTTAAACTCAGCAGACTTTATTTCTGAGAACGCGATGGTAATACCATCAAAGTACAAAACACGATTGTCACTAAAAAGTATTGATGACCAACAAAGGTTAAGGGTACGTCCCCATGTATTAAAGTACATACTTTTCTCTGTCTTTTTGCCCTAAAATTCAGGGAACTTGGAAAAAAACTTTAACCGTACGAGAAAATTATGTTTACCAAATTAAAGTATTCGTCAATTCATACTTTCGATGTACGGCGTGTTTGTCGTCATATGAATGCATTTTGGCGTTTTCACCTTTTCGACCCCCGGGCAAGAGAATCCAGCCCAAAAAAAAACTTCATCCAAAATCACATCGAGGAGGTGATTTTAGGGAAGTACAGCGAATGAAAAACGAACCACGCACGCGCCACACGATTTGTATAATTTTTGGACGAGGGAGAGTCCTCGCTATTTTTCTCCGTCCCCGTCACGCGCTATGTACGGAAAAAAATTTGCAGGGGTCTCGAACTTCCACTTGAATTCATGGG
Source organism: Zygnema cylindricum (assembly GCA_037447655.1). Lineage (NCBI taxonomy): Eukaryota > Viridiplantae > Streptophyta > Zygnematophyceae > Zygnematales > Zygnemataceae > Zygnema > Zygnema cylindricum. Next base: position 98,250 of record JBBHKE010002352.1, read on the forward strand.
TCCTTTGCATAATTTTTCGCCGTCGCGTCTCTCCTCTCTCCCTCTCACACTATCGCTTGTATCTCACACTTTTTAGAATGAGACACGACAATATTGGTATAAAATGAAAGATCTTTAAAAAATATATTTTTTGAATTTTTTTACTTTTTTATTTAATGGCAAATCGAATGAGAACAGTAGAAAAAGCGAAATCGAGAAACCATGGCGGAAAGTTATTGAATCAGTGACGTCGACGTTGTCACAAGTGAGCGTGACGTCATAATATCACCAAACCCTAAACATCTACGATTTCACAAAAATCTAGACGTCTACAACTGTCGCTGTTTTTGTTGGCGTCACTAATCGTCGGAAGTTTCGAAGTCGTCTTCAGTCGTCATCAGTAGTACCTTGCGTCTACAACCGTCACATTTCAAAGTTCCGATTTCATATTTGCACATAGGGACGCTCTTCAAAGTAGTACGGAGAATCTATACTACAGTCCAAAATACTTTGCCAAAGTACCGATTACATGGGGACGTACCCTAAAAGACCAAAATCCTAAGGGACTAAAAACACAACAAAAATGACTAAGGGTACGTCCCCATGTATTAAAGTATCGACTTTAATCTGTCGTTTTCACCGAAAACGCAGTTTCGTACGAGAAAAACTTTAGCCATACAAAAAAATCAATTCTTTGGGGGTGGGGCAAACCTCAAGTCGATACTTTGAATGTACTTCATGTTTGTCGCCATGTGAACGCATTTTGGCGTTTTCCTTTTTTCGACCGCCGGGCAAGAGAATCCAGCCCGTCAAAAAACTTCATCAAAAATCACCTCGCGACCTGATTTCAGGGAAAGTACCGCTCAAACAACGAATGAAAAATGACCCACGCACGCGCCACACGAGTGGGAAAATTTTAAGACGAGGGAGAGTACACGCTATTTTTCTCCCTGCCCGTCACCTGCATGTACGGAAAAGACGAGGATGTACGGAAAAAAATCTGCAGGGGTCTCGGACCTCCAATTTCATTCATGGGGTCCTCGGTAGAATGTTGCATCGTCGTCGCCTCCCCCTTCTCCCTCTCACACTATCACTTTTATCTCACACTTTTTAGAATGAGGCACGACAAAACTGGTATGAAATGAAAGATATTTTAAAATTAATTCTTTTGACTACCTTTATGTGTATTTTTATGGCAAGTAGAGCTAAAAAGGTTGAGAAAACGAAATCGGGTATCCATGGCCGAAAGTTCTTGAATCTGTGACGTCACAAGTGAGTGTGACGTCACAATGTTACAAAACCCTAAACATCTACCATGTCACAAAATTACAAAATTGTAGACGTCTACAACTGTCGCTATTTTTGTTGGCGTCAACAATTTCGTAGTCGTCGTCAACCGTCACAAAGTTGTACCTACGTCTACACCCGTCACATTTCAAAGTTCCGATTCCATTTTCGCACATAGGGACGCTTTTCAAAGTAGTATAGGACACTTCACTACAGTCCAAAATACTTTTTCAAAGTATCACTTACATGGGGACATACCCTAAGGGCGTGTTCCCATGTAACCGAAACTTTGAAACGTTACTTTGGATTTCAGCGCAAATTTTACGGTGTACTTTTCAAAGTGTGCCTATGTCAATCGTTACTTGCGCCTTCATTACTTCGAATTTGTGATAGTTGTAGACGTTGCCAATATCTTGCAACACCTGTAGACGCCAACAAACCGCGTACATTTGTAGACGCCAACGAGCTCCGGACAAAGTGCGAACATTTGTACACTACAACGAGCTCTTGGCATACTGCGAACATTTGTCGACGCCAACAAGCTCCTGACATTTGTAGACGCCCACGCGTGGACAACATAAGCAATCGCATACGTCTACAAATGGGTTGTACAGCACACCGTCAATCGCTATTAGAGTATATAACGCCAATTCGGTGCCCTTTTTTCAAAAAAAAATACCCACAATACAATCCATAATTTTATTTTTTCCATTATTCTAATTAGGTTTTTATTTCAATTAGCGTTAATAAGGAAAGTACTTTGCGATGGAAATAGTGTGGCGTACAGACAGGGAATATCCTTACAAAATGGTACTTTTTGAATTATAAAAGCATAAAAAAACAATTAACATTATTGCGCACACATGTGAATGTGCAGTTGAAGAAAGAGACGCAAACTCATCGACAAAAATCACGTTCTCATATGTTCGTCCGTCGACCGTGTGAATAGTGTAGAAATTAATGGTCCATTTAAAGTATTTTCTAGGTCTAAATAAAAATATAGAAAGAAGCCGAGGCAGTCTACCTCTAACTTCTTTCTCCAACTCTCAAACTTGTCGCAGTCACTGAGAAATTGGAGAGGGAGCACTAGGCTATCCAGAAGTTTACAATGATTATATATTAGTTAGGGGTTTCTTTACTAAATAGAAAGTGCCGGCTACAGGATTTGATCCTTGTATCATCGGCCGACAAACAGCTGGTAGCCGGTAGCCTTAGCCGTTAAGTCTTTATCGAGTGATACGTAATATAGGGTTTGATATTTAATTAAATATTATCAAGTAGGAAAATTCATTTAACTATAACTGTTTACGGGAGACATAGATCCATAATTGTAAAAGTACGGATTGCGGTACGGATAAGAAACCAATACCGCGCATTTGTTTCTTTAAGAAAAAAATACCGCACATGTATTTATTACGGCTACGATTACATATCAATTTAATCGGACGGCCAGATTTAACGCCGAGATCGCGGAAGAGGATTTCGGCGGTTTATGGACATCGCCACATCGGACGACACGTGGCGGAATAACATAGGATCGCAGCATCTCCGAGGATTACGTGAGCGAATCAGGACATACCACGTGTCGACATTTAGGCCATGTCGTACAGTGTTCGTACAGAAAGTACACCGGCAGCTGTACTTTTGTGTACGCAACTGCATTCTGATTGGCTTCGTACATCAGTAGATAGAGTCTGTGAGAGAGATAGAACTTAGAAAAATTAGGAGATAGGACCCTCTCTCCTAGAGAGCTTCTGTACAAAAGGTCAACTTTGACCCTCCATAACTTACTGCTCAAGGGAGCAAATTCAGAGATTCTTTTTGCTATCAACTCAGCGGAGTCTTGTCTTCACAGGGGTGAAGTTGGTCAGAGTTTTTGTCTTCCAAGGTGACAGTTATTTTTGCTGAAACACAAAGGGGTCAAGGTTATCCTAGAGGCTTCTTGGAAGCTGTCCACTTTGACAACTTATGGAGGTCTCAGAGTTTCAGGTTATTGGCCCACCCTCTAGGGTACCAATCTTTAATGGAACTGGCTTCATATATTAGGAAAGTATGATGATAGGAGCTCTATGCGAAAAAAGGTTTTCGGGGATAGTGAGTGGACGGTTGGGGCGTCCATCAAGTCTTCGAATTCCTCCAGGGTTTGGAGGAAGCAGATTCACCAGGAAAGAGGATCCAGCTTCAACGGAGGAAACAAAAGAAGGAGAAGTGGTGGACAAAGGAAAAGAGAAGGAGGCGACCACACAAATACCAACTAGTTCGGCATTCATGTCACCTATTCCATAGTAACATTCTCCGATGTATTGTTTATTCCGGAGCTGAACAAAAATCTCATCTCTACATCTGTATTAGATGATAATGGTTTTTTAACCAGCACTAGGGAAGGAGTCTTTATTGCTAGTTTTGAGAAGGATGTCTATTTCATTGCTGAGAAACGTAGCCATGGGATGTTTAGGCTGGTTTTAAGTAATGAAACGAAGAAACTTTATTATGCTGGTGTTCATGATATTATGATGTGGCATAAGAGGCTTGGGTATGTGAATCTAGACAAGTTAAGAGAGATGAAAAAGATGCGAGTGGTGGAAGGGATTAAGTTTAGTGAGAGTGATAATATAAGTGATTGTAGTGGATGTGCTTAAGGTAAAACACACAGATTGACCTTTCCTAAAACAACCACCTATAAGGGAGAAAAAATTATAGATCTAGTACACACAGATATTTGGGGACCGGCCAAAGTGCCCTCACCGGGGGGGAAGAGATTTATGATGACTATCACTAATGATTGGTCTCGGTATTCCCGAATGTATTTTTTGAAAAACAAGTATGAAGCTCAGGATTGTTTTAGACAATATAAAGCATGGAGCGAAAAACTCCATGAAACTCCAATCAAGAGAATAAGGAGTGACAATGGTGGAGAGTATACTTCTAACCAGTTTGAGGATTTTTTGAGGGAAGATGGGGTTCAACAGCAAAAGACAGTTCCAAAAAACCCTGAATAGAATGGGGTAGCTGAAAGGTTAAATACAACACTAAGTGATAGTGCTAGAAGTATGTTGTCAGATAAAAAGATAGGAAAAAGGTTTTGGGCAGAAGCAATGAACTGTGCTAATTACCTCAAAAATAGATTTCTTACTTCAACTATAAAAGATCAAACTCCTTATGAGAGATGGACAGGTCAAAAACCAGACATAACTCACTTAAAGGTTTTCGGCAGTCAAGTATTCAGTCTAGATACAGATCAGTCTAATTGGAAGCTAAATCCCAAAGGAAAATCGGGATACTTATTAGGATATGATGAGGATGTTAAATGATATAGAGTTTATGATCTAAAAAGGGAAGATATAATCTTAGTAAAGCATCTAGTAGTTATGGATGAACGAAAGTCTGTGGATCCCTTCAAATATACAAAGTCAGTAAAAATCAGATTTTGAGTCAGAAAATTCCGATGACTTTTAGCTTCCTAACTATCCACGTTTTAGGGAAGATGACATTCTTGCAGGTACAAATCACACCGAAAAAGACTCGGCTGTGGAAATTCGAGTGAGAACTCTACCCGAAGCGAAAGACGTGGTGGAAATTGATTCGGGGTCATGGGATAAAGGAGAAGCCGAGTTTGTTCGAAAAAATTCCCGAGAACCATCTATTCCGGCCTCATATTTTGAGGGGGGAAGGAGAAGTAGCAAAAGACTGCAAGAAAAACAGGTTAATAACAAGGTAACTAAACTATCTCATCAAGATGAACCTCAAACTTATGGAGAGGCGATAACTTTTCCAGAAAGAAATTGGTGGAAGACAGCCATCAATGAGGAGATGGCCTCAATTATGGCAGTTGATACTTGGGAGCTGGTGGATTGTCCACCTAACCGAAAACAAATCGGTTCTAATGGGTTTTCAAATTAAAACTGAACCCAGATTACACAATCTAGGGCTATAAGGCCCGATTAGTGGGAAAGGGATTTACACAAAAAGAGGGAATTGACTACGAGGAAACGTTTGCCCCGGTGGTCAGATTTCCCTCCGTCCGCATACTTCTCAGCCTGGCAGCAGCGGAAGACATGGAAGTGCACCAGATGGACATCAAGATAGCCTTTTTGCATGGAGAATTGGAAGAGGAGATCTTCATGCGACAACCCGAAAGGTTTGTGGAGGAAGGAGAGGAGAGTAAGGTATGCCGGCTGATTAAATCTCTTTATGGTTTGAAACAGGCGCCTCGACAGTAGAATAAGAAGCTTGATGAGTTTCTTACCGGTCTGGGATATATCCGGATCAGCTCAAATCACTCAATCTATGTTTTCGAAGATGAGGAAGGTTTTATATTTATTGCAATTTATGTTGATGATTTGCTTGTTTTAAGTAAATCAATGGAAAAAATTAATATACTGAAAACCGATTTTAAAGGGAGATTTGAAATGAAGGATATGGGGGAAGCAAAATATATTTTAGGAATTCAAGTAGAGAGAGACCGAAAAAGAAAAATTATAAGATTGACTCAAAAAGAAGCAATAGGGAACATGCTTGAAAAATTTCAAATGGATAAAGCTAATAGTTGTACAACTCCAATGGAGTTACCAAGGGAAGTGAGGGAAGTGAGGAAGAAGGAGTCATAGTCTCAGACGAGAAATTATCTCCTGAAGAACAGAAGTTCATGCAGACTATTCCTTACATGCAAGTAGTGGGAAGTCTAATCTATTTTATGAATTGTACCCGGCCGGATTTAGCTGCAGCTGTAGGAGTACTGACTAGAAGTATAAATTCTCCCACTAAGAGGGATTGGGAGGCATCTAAGAGAGTCCTTAGATATTTGATAGGAACTAGAGATATATAGTTGCATTTGGGTGGGGAGAATAATGACATCACTACTTGGAGTGATGCCAGTTATGGTGATGCTCCGATGAGGAGATGCACTTCTGATATGTATTATATGTTGGTGATGGGGCTTGTTGTTGGCGTAGCAAACAACAAAAAGTTATTGCTCAGTCCACCATGGAGGCTGAGTATATGGCCTCTTGCTGTGCTGTAAAAGAATTGATGTGGGTCAAGTCTTTGCTTGGTGAGCTTGGTCACCTTAAGAGTGGTGTGCAAATTTTTTTTGTGATAATCAGGGAACAATCGCTATTTCTGCCAATCCTAAACATCATTTCAAAGCCAAACACATGGACATCAGACTCACCTTTGTTAGAGAGAAAGTAGAAAACAAAATAATCAGTTTAGAGTACCGACCAGATAGTGAGATGGTAGCAGATATGATGACCAAACCTGTGCCTTCCCCTAAGCTAATTTTCTGCAGGGAGAAGTGTGGTCTGAAATGAAAGATTGACTAGAAAATAAGGGGAGTGTAGAAATTAATGGTCCATTTAAAGTATTTTCTAGGTCTAAATAGAAATATAGAAAGAAGCCGAGGCAGTCTACCTCTAACTTCTCTCTCCAACTCTCAAACTTGTCGCAGTCACTGAGAAATTGGAGAGGGAGCTAGAGCCATGGCTACTTAGGCTATCCAGAAGTTTACGGGGATTATATATTAGTTAGGGGTTTATTTACTAAAAGGAAAGTGTCGGCTACAGGATTTGATCCTTGTACCTACCGGCCGGCAGACAGCCGGAAGCCGGTAGCCTTAGCCGTTAAGTCTTTATCGAGTGATACGTAATATAGGGTTTGATATTTAATTAAATATTATCAAGTAGGAAAATTCATTTAACTATAACTGTTTACGGGAGACATAGATCTATAATTGTAAAGTACGGATTGCGGTACGGATAAGAAACCAATACCGCGCATTTGTTTGTTTATAGAAAAGAATACCGCACGTGTATTTATTACGGCTACGATTAAATATGAATTTAATCGGACGGCCGGAATTAACGCCGAGATCGCGGAAGAGGATTTCGGCGGTTTGTGGACATCGCCACATCGGATGACACGTGGCGGAATTACATTGGATCGCGGCATCTCCGAGGATTACGAGAGCGAATCCGGACATACCACGTGTCGACATTTAGGCCATGTCGTACAGTGTTCGTACAGAAAGTACACCGGCAGCTGTACTTTTGTGTACGGAACTGCATTCTGGTTGGCTTCGTACAGCAGTAGATAGAGTCTGTGAGAGAGATAGGACTTAGAAAAATTAGGAGATAGGACCCTCTCTCCCAGAGAGCTTCTGTACAAAAGGTCAACTTTGACCCTCCATAACTTACTGCTCAACGGAGCAAATTCAGAGATTCTTTTTGCTATCGACTCAAGAGAGTCTTGCCTTCACAGGGATGAAGTTGGTCAGAGTTATTGTTTGCCAGGGTGGTAGTTGTTTTTGCTGAAACACAAAGGGGTTAGGGTTATCCTAGAGGCTTCTTGGAAGTTGTCCACTCTGAGGACTTATGGAGGTCTCAGAGTTTCAAATAGCGCGACGGCGTACGAATCGTCAGATTTTGTACGGATACAAAGATTACTGAAGACATCGAAAGGGCAGTTATTTATTATTCAGGACAACCCAAATTACAGTTTGGGATTAATTAGTATATATATATATATATTTTTTTAAAATATCCCGATTAGTGTTAATAACACTTATTTTTTTTAACGCTATTTATTCCTTTACTCTAATAGCGATTGACGGTGTACCGCAGTGAAAATGTCATTGAATGTTCAGCTTGACATTGTAGATGTCGGGCTTTCTTTCACTGCCATGTGCGTAGTTTTGGCGGACCTTGTCCGGCTGTTTGTCCGGCTGTTTGTCTATACAACCAAACAAACAAACGAATTGTTTGCAAACAGACAAACGACTTTCTTTTCGTGTACTCTACCAACTGCAAAAAAAAAATGAAAACGTTTGACGCCTGCGAACCAGGTTTTCTATTCGTCAATAGGGTAATATTTTGATTAAAATCAGATCGCGATTTGATTCCAATGCAAGTGTGTAGATGAGCTTGAAGTGGGTCGCGATGATAATAACGCCAAATAGCCGTACCTTCCAAGTTTCAAGATGAAGCAAAATGTACTTGTGTTTTTGCCCATTTTTCGTACGACGTAATATTTTCTCGTTGGAAGTCCCATTTTCTGTGAAAACGACGAAAAAATACCCTTACTTGAACACGTGGGAACACGTCTTTAGGGTGCGTCTCTATGTACTTCAAACTTACAGAATTTACTTTGTTTTTTAGCGCAGATCCGGCGGACCCGGATTTCAAGTGTCCCTATGTGTAACAACGAAATAGTTACTTAAAGGTGTGACGATTGTATACGCTGACAATGCGCGTGACGGCTGAATAATTACTTTAAGGTGTGACGATTGTATACGGTGAGAATGCTCGTGACGACTGTATTCTATTTTTTGTAACTGTTTGTGACGTCGCATTCCTTTCGTGACATTGTAGACGTACCACCATCCACCCTGTGCCGTTTCACGGTTGAAAAAGATGCACTTTGCCTTTGCTTCACCTGTCCGCTCGACGTGAAATGGCATCGGAATCTTGAGACCCCTGGCGAAATAAAATCCGTACCAGGCGCAAACGGACTAAACCAAACAAATTGTGTACTTTGCTTCGTCGTGCCTGAACGCAAACGAACAAAACATAGCGGATCGTGCACTTTTCGTCGTCGCTTGAATTCTTTTGAATTTTTTTGATTTTTTTTTTACACGTGCAAATATGCGTTTGTATTTGTTTTTCGAAAATACTTTGTTTTAAAACACATCTTCCCTGTTTTTTAAAGAAAAGTTTGAAGATGACGTTTTTTGGCGTGGCCGTGGGTCGAAGAACACAAAACGACAATATGTAGTACATCCTAAATTTGATGATGACCCAAAATGTATTTCTCATTTTCTCTATTTTTTTGTACGGTTAAAACTTAGGCAGTACGACTCTAAGGGTATTTTTGTATGTAACTGAAACTTAGATTGCTACTTTGTTTTTTAACGAAGATTCTCCGTACAACTTTCACAGCATTCGGGTGTAAACGCAAATAACTTGTCACTTAAAAATGTGATTTACGTAGACGTGTACGAAGAATTGTGAAAGATGAACTAGTACATAAAATGAGGCGAAACTTCCACTCGCCTTTAATTTAAGGCGTTTCTCCGCAAGCGTTACAATTTTTGTGACTTTGTAATGTCCGTACGCCACATTGTCGACGTGTCAAAACCCTAAAATACCTTTCGCTGTCGCACTGAATTTGTGGTTTCGTTTATCGTCTTCCCACTTGCCGACAGGTGGCCAATATTTTTCATACGCCGTATGTGTGAAGACACGTGTTTTTGTGAGAGACAACCCCTCTACGGATCAGCAGTCGCAAAACATTACGCACAGGCTGGAAACGTGCAGTGTGTTTTTTTTTTGGTACTCCGCCCACAAAAATTGGAAAAACCTTCAGACACATGCGCGATAGTGTTTGCCTATTTGCTCACCTTATTGGACTTTATTTCAAATCACCTCGAGAGGTGATTTGATGTAAAGTTTGAACATGTCTTGAAAGGACGCGAAAGTGGGTCGAAATGCGCAAAAGGGCATATTGTATCGCAATAGACGACAAACTACTGTACGTATAAAGTTTAAGGGTAAAGCAACTTGTACGGTGGTAATTTCTATTTTTTGGTACGGTTCCGGATTTTCTCGTTTTTTTCTGAGTTATGGAGGAAAATGACAGAAAATAACTGTACCTTTAGCACATGGAGACGCACCCTTAAAAGCCTAAAAGGAAAGAAATAAAGCAATTACACTGTTACGAAGGGCTCTTCGATTGGATGGCGTGTGTTATTCCACGACAAACTCCGTGACTAAATGTTGGCCGTCCGATTTTAGTTGAAGAATCACATTTTGCCAGATCTAAACATCACTTACTCATTGGGTACCGATTCGATGCGATGCGCATCTTTAACATCAAACCTTGAAACCCACGACATACGGGTAGGTGCCCATGCTCTTTATGATTATTTCTGTCGTTTTGGTCAAAAATTGATTGCTGCACCTAGAAAATATTCCGCCGTACGAGGAAAGTTGAAAAAACAATCGTCCTTCTATTTTGTAAAGTATATGAAAGATATGGATTTTATAATAGCTCTGTTGCTTTTGTGAGTTGTCGCAAGCAAAAAAAACAGGAAAGTACAGTACTGTAGTTTGTGAGATAAACCCACAGCCGACCAGCCCTTAAAGAGGCATCGGCAATCAACTGTACGGTAAAGCCAAGTTAACTTGGTACAACAGTCCAGTAAAAGGTACCCCCCCTTCTTTATCAGAAGTTAAAGATCAACCGATAGTTTAAATGTAGGTGAAAGTAGGCCCATACAATATGCCTATTGTATGCAAAACATACAATATGACCTTAAAACCCATATTGTAGTCGGACCTATTCAGACCAATTAAAACATTCAGACCAAAAATTAGACCAATTAAAACATTCGGACCAAAATATTTTATTTACACCGTCACATTTGGACGATCAGACGGTCGCTAATCAAAGTAGAGATCTAAGAATATCACATGCAAAGTCCATAACACAACTTACGTTAAAGGCGCCGACCAAAGGCCTACCATAAAAACGCCTACTTTTGAACTATGGTTTTACTTTTTAGTGTGCGAAATCAAATAGAAATGATATATGTGGTCAAACCATCTAATAAGAGTATTATAACCAAAAACAGGTATATTATGCAAAATGAGATGGGGAAATTAGGCTAGCATAAAGTGTTTCCACCCGTTTCTATAGCCTCGATCTATTCTTCATCCACCCCATAGCCCTCCATCGTAGAATGTGGGAAAAAAAATGGAAACACTATATTTGAAAGATCGAACGCATGCGTATATCATGCGTGCAACTTTGAGACCTCCATAGGACCTCAGAGTAGGCAACTCACATGAAGCCTTTACGATAACCTTGACCCCTTTGTCTTTCAGCACGAATAACTGTCACCCTGGCAAACAAACACTCTGACCACCTTCAACCGTGTGAAGGCAAGACTCCCTTGAGTCGATAGCCAAAAGAATCTCTGAATTTGCTCCCCTCAGCATTAAGTTATGGAGGGTCAAAGTTGACCTTTTGTACAGAAGCTCTCTGGGAGAGAGGGTCCTATCTACCAAATTTTTCTAAGTCCTATCTCTTTCTAAAACTCTATCTACTAACGTAAGGCACCAATCATATTACTGTACTGTACAGAAAGGTACAACTGCCAATGTACTTTATGTACGAACATTGTACGACATGACCAAAATGTCGACACGTGTCTTATCTAGATTCGTTTCCGTAATCCTTACAGATGCCGAAATCTAATGACGTGGTGCCAAGTGTTATCTGATGTGGCGGCGACCATAAACCACCGAAATCTTCTTCCACAATCTCGACATTCTTTCCGGCCGTCCGATTGAATGTCGATTTCAATCATAACCGTCATAAATATTTGCGATGTATTTGTTTCGCTATCGAAAAAAATGCGCGGTACTTATTTATTCTTCGTACTCGTAATCCGTACTTTTCATAACTGACTCTATGTATCCCGTTTATAGTTGTCGTTTAATGAATTAGCCTATATGTTAACGTTTATATTTTTATCAAACTCTATAGCGTCACTATTAATCGTAGACTAAATGGATGAGGTTACTGACTACCGGCGGCATTACTTATCCGTAGGTACCAGGATCAAATCCTCTAGGCGACAACTTTCATTTTAGTTAATCAACTACTTTACTACCCCGTAAATCTCTGGATAGCATAGGCGGCCATGGCACTAGCTTCCTCTCCAACTTCTCAGTGACAGCAACAAGTGTGAGAGTTAGAGAGAGAGGTAAGAGACAGAGTGCCTCGACTTCTTTTTCTGCACTTTATTTTAGACCTAGAAAATACTAAAAGAACCATCAATTTATACACTCCCCTTATTTTCTAGTCACTCTTTAATTTTAGACCACACTTCTCCCTGCAGAAAATTAGCTTAGCGGAAGGCACAGGTTTGGTCATCATATTTGTTACCATCTCGCTATCTGGTCGGTACTCTAAACTGATTATTTTGTTTTCTACTTTCTCTCTAAAAAAGTTGAGTCTAATGTCGATGTGTTTGGTTTTAAAATGATGTTTAGGATTGGCAGAATTAGCTGTTGCTGCTTGATTATCACAAAAAAAAATTGCATTCCATTCTTAAGGTGACCAAGCTCACCAAGCAAAGACTTGACCCACATCATTTTTTTTACAGCAGACCAAGAGGCCATATACTCAGCCTCCATGGTGGACTGAGCAATAACCTTTTGTTGTTTGCTACTCCAACAGCAAGCCCCATCACCCACATATAATACATATCTAGAAGTACATCTCCTCATCGGAGCATCACCATAACTGGCATCACTCGAAGTAGTGATGTCACTATTCTTCCCACCCAAATGCAACCATAGATCTCTAGTTCCTATCAAATATCTAAGGACTCTCTTAGCTACCTCCTAATCCTTCTTAGTGGGAGCATTTAAACTTCTACTCATCACTGTTAGAGCTGCAGCTAAATCCGGTTGAGTACAATTCATAAAATAGATTAGACTTCCCATTACTTGCCAGTAGGGAATAGTCTACATGAACTTCTGTTCTTCAGAACTGAATTCCTCGTCTAAGACTATGAAACCTTCTTCCTCACTCCCCTCACTTCCGTTCTTTAACTCCATTGGAGTTGTAGAACTATAAGCTTTATCCATCTGAAATTTTTCCAGCATGTTTCCTATTGCTTCCTTTTGAGTCAATCTTATAATCTTTTTTTCTCGGTCTCTTTCTACTTAAATTCTCAAAAAATAATTTGCTTCCCCTATATCTTTCATTTCAAATCTCCCCTTAAGATCAGTTTTCAGTTTATTATTTTTTTCCATTGATTTACTTAAAACAAGCAAATCATCAACATAAATTGCAATAAATATAACACCTTCCTCATCTTCAAAAACATAGATTGAGTGATTTGAGCTGATCCGGATATATCCCAGACCGGTAAGAAACTCATCAAGCTTCTTATTCCACTGTCGAGGGGCATGTTTTAAACCATAAAGAGATTTAATCAGCCGGCATACCTTACTCTCTTCTCCTTCCTCCACAAATCTTTCAGGTTGTCGCATGAAGATCTCCTTGTTGAAATTAATAGATTTCTAGAGTATATTCTAGGTTTAAAATGTTAGTATAAAAGAAAATGGAAAAGGACAGACAGCCTACCTACACCTCCTCTCTCTAGCCCCCATACTTGTAGTAGTCACTGAAGAATAGAGAGAGTGGTTGATCCATGGCTGCCTTAGTTCAACAGGCAGATATTTTTAAGGCTACTAAAAATATACTTGACGGACCCGGGATTTGATCCTGGTACCTGCGGTTCGTGAAGCTGGCCGATACTGGTCAGCTTTATCCTACTAGACTAGGACCAATGCTAAATGCTATAGTATGTGATATATATATATATATTTAGGAAGGAGCAAATCCATTTAACTAAAACTGTGTACGGCGTACATGGATACAATTTTATGAATGTTGAAACTCTGAGACCTCCATAAGTCCTCAGAGTGGACAGCTTCCAAGAAGCCTCTAGGATAATCCTGACCCCTTTGTGTTTAAGCAAAAATAACTACCACCCTAGCAGACAAAAACACTGACCAACTTTACTCCTGTGAAGACAAGACTCCCCTGAGTCGATAGCAAAAAGAATCTCTGAATTCGCTCCCCTGAGCAGTAAGTTATGGAGGGTCAAAGTTGACCTTTTGTACAGAAGCTCTCTGGGAGAGGGGGTCCTATCTTCTAATTTTTCTAAGTCCTATCTCTCTCACAGACTCTATCTACTGATAAACGGAACCAATCAGAATTGAGTTCCGTACGCAAAAGTACAGCTGCCGGTGTACTTTATGTACGGACATTGTACGATATGGCCAAAATGTCGACACATGTCAAATCCGGATTCGGTGCCATACTCTCCGGAGATTCCACAATCCAACGGAATTTCGCCACGCGTCATCCGATGTGGCGATGGCCACAAACCGCCGAAATCTTCCTCCGCGATCTCGGCGCTAATCCCGGCCGTCCGATTAAATTCGGCTTTAATCGTAGCCGTATTAAATACATGCGCGGTATTTGTTTCATTTACGAAACAAATGCGCGGTACTGATTTTTGTCCGTACCCTAAGTCGTACATTATATATTACTGGATCTATGTATCCCGTAATTCATGACAGTTAAATAGTTTATCGCACGTATACATATTTAAATAAATATCAAACCATATGCTACGTAACACTACCGCTAGACTTCACGGCTAAGGCTACCGGCTAATTCCTGTCTGACGGCCGGTAGGTACAAGGATCAAATCCTGCCGCCGGCACATACCTTTTAATTAAATAAATAAACCCTAATATAAAATTCCCGTAAACCTCAGGATAGCCAAGGTAGCCATGGCTCTAGCTTCCTCTCCAATTTCTCAGTGATTGCGACAAGTTTGAGAGTTGGAGAGAGAAGTTAGAGATAGACTGCCTCGACTTCTATATTTCTTTTCAGACCTAGAAAATACTAATAAAACTATTAGTTTCTACACTCCCCTTATTTTCTAGTCAATCTTTAATTTCAGACCACACTTCTCCCTGCAAAAAATTAGCTTAGGGGAAGGCACAGGTTTGGTCATCATATCTGCTACCATCTCACTATCTGGTCTGTACTCTAAATTGATTATTTTGTTTTCTACTTTCTCTCTAACAAAGCTGAGTTTGATGTCCATGTGTTTGGCTTTAAAATGGTGTTTAGGATTGGCAGAAATAGCGATTGCTGCCTAATTATCACAAAATATTTTCTGCACACCACTCTTAAGGTGACCAAGCTCACCAAGCAAACACTTGACCCACATCAATTCTTTTACAGCAGAGCAAGAGGCCATATACTCAGCCTCCATGGTGGACTGAGGAATAACCTTTTGCTGTTTGCTACTCCAACAGCAAGCCCCATCACCCACATATAATACTTATCCAGAAGTACATCTCCTCATCGGAGCATCACCATAACTGGCATCACTCCAAGTAGTGATGTCAGTATTCTCCCCACCCAAATGCAACCATAGATCTCTAGTTCCTACCAAGTATCTAAGGACTCTCTTAGCTGCCTCCCAATCCTTCTTAGTGGGAGCATTTAGACTTCTACTCAGTACTCCTACAGCTGCAGCTAAATCCGGCCGGGTACAATTTATAAAATAGATTAGACTTCCCACTACTTGCCTGTAAGGAATAGTCTGCATGAACTTCTGTTCATCAGGAGATAATTCCTCGTCTAAGACTATGACTCCTTCTTCCTCACTCCTCTCACTTCCCTTCTTCAATTCCATTGGAGTTGTACAACTATTAGCTTTATCCATTTGAAATTTTTCAAGCATGTTCCCTATTGCTTCCTTTTGAGTCAATCTTATAATTTTTCTTTTTCGGTCTCTCTCTACTTGAATTCCCAAAATATATTTTGCTTCCCCCATATCCTTCATTTCAAATCTCCCCTTAAGATCGGTTTTCAGTTTATTAATTTTTTCCATTGATTTACTTAAAACAAGCAAATCATCAACATAAATTGCAATAAATATAAAACCTTCCTCATCTTCGAAAACATAGATTGAGTGATCTGAGCTGATTCGAATATATCCTAGACCGGTAAGAAACTCATCAAGCTTCTTATTCCACTGTCGAGGCGCCTGTTTCAAACCATAAAGAGATTTAATCAGCCGGCATACCTTACTCTCCTCTCCTTCTTCCACAAACCCTTCGGGTTGTCGTATGAAGATCCCCTCTTCCAATTCTCCATGCAAAAAGGCTGTTTTGATGTCCATCTGGTGCACTTCCATGTCTTCCGCCGCTGCTAAACTGAGAAGTATGCGCACGGAGGGAAATCTGACCACCGGGGCAAAGGTTTCCTCGTAGTCAATTCCTTCCTTTTGTGTAAATCCCTTTGCCACTAATCTGGCCTTGTAGCGCTCGATTGTGTTATCTGGGTTCAGTTTTAGTTTGAAAACCCACTTACAACCGATTGGTTTTTGGTTAGGTGGACAGTCCACCATCTCCCAAGTATCGGCTGCCATGATTGAAGCCATCTCCTCATTGATGGCTGTCTTCCACCGGTTTTTTTCTGGACAAGTCATCGCCTCTCGATAAGTTTGAGGTTCATCTTGATGAGATAGTTTAGTTACCTTGTTATTAACCTGTTTTTCTTGCAGTCTTTTGCTACTTCTCCTCCCCCCCTCAAAATCTGAGGCCGGAATAGATGGTTCTCGTGGATTCTTTCGAACAAACTCGGCTTCTCCCCTATCCCTTGATTCCGAATCAATTTCCACCACGTCTTCCGCTTCGAGTAGAGTTGTCACTGGAGTTTCCACAGCCGAGTCCTTTTCGGTCTGATTTGTTCCTGCAAGAATGTCATCGTCTCTAAAACCTGGATAGTTAGGAAGCTCAAAGTCATCAGAATTTTCTGACTCAAATCTGATTTTTACTGACTTTGTATATTTGAAGGGATCCACAGACTTTCCTTCATCCATAACTACTAGATGCTTTACTAAGATTATATCTTCTCTTTTTAGATCATAAACTCTATATCCTTTAACATCCTCATCATATCCTAATAAGTATCCCGGTTTTCCTTTAGGATCTAGCTTCCAATTAGACCGATCTGTATCTAGAGTGAATACTTGACTGCCGAAAACCTTTAAATGAGATAAGTCTGGTTTCCGGCCTGTCCATCTCTCATAAGGTGTTTGATCTTTTATAGCTGAAGTAAGAACTCTATTTTTGAGGTAATTAGCACAGTTCATTGCTTCTGCCCAAAACCTTTTTCCTATCTTCTTATCCGACAACATACTTCTAGCACTATCACTTAGTGTTCTATTTAACCTTTCAGCTACCCCATTCTGTTCCGGATTTTCTGGAACTGTCTTTTGGTGTTGAACCCCATCTTCCCTCAAAAAATCCTCAAACTGGTTAGAAGTATACTCTCCACCATTGTCACTCCTTACTCTCTTGATTGGAGTTTCATGGAGTTTTTCGCTCCATGCTTTATATTGTCTAAAACAGTCCTCAGCCTCTGACTTGTTTTTCAAAAAATATACTCGGGAATAACGAGACCAATCATCAGTTATAGTCATCATAAATCTCTTCCCCCCCGGTGAGGGCACTCTAGCCGGTCCCCAAATATCTGTGTGTACTAGATCTAGAAGTTTTTCTCCCTTGTAGGTGGCTATTTTTGGAAAGGGTAATCTGTGTGCTTTACCTTGAGCACACCCACTACAATCACTTATATCATCACTCTCACTGAACTGAATCCCTTCCACCACTCCCATCTTTTTCATCTCTCTTAACTTATCTAGATTCACATGCCCAAGCCTCTTATGCCACATCATAATATCATGAACACCAGCATAATAAAGTTTCTTCGTTTCATTACTTAAGATCAGCCTAAACATCCCATGGCTACCTTTCTCAGCAATGAAATAGACATCCTCCTCAAAACTAGCAGTAAAGACTCCTTCCCTAGTGCTACTGAAAAAACCCTTATCATCTAATACTGATGTAGAGATAAGGTTTTTGTTCAGCTCCGGAATAAACAATACATCGGAGAATGTTAATATGGATGTCTTTCCTTTTACTAACACTTTCAGGTTTACCGATCCTACAAGAGTAGTGGTGACTATCCTCCCATCCCCGTACTCTATCTCTACGGTGGGAATCTTTCTTATCTTAGTGAACAGGTGTCTATCCTTACACATGTGCATTGAGGCACATGAATCTATAATCCAGCCTGCTTCACCTTTCAATCCACCGTAAGCACATTTCTGCCTTCGTGGAATTTCAACCTCAGTTTTCTCCTCCAACTCCTCATCCAAAAGGAGCTCATCGTCCTCGTCCTCGGATTCCGCCTCAAGTACCTGTGTGACAAGGGCCTTTTTCTTTCCTCTCGGGGTACCACCGGTCTGCCCCTCCTTTAACCGAAGCTCGGTTAGCTTGGTGCACTCTGCCATATAGTGCCCCGGTTTCTTACAAAAATGACATAAACCTTTGGGAGCCCTTGGTTCGAACTCGCCAACCTGTTTTTTCTGCTCCCTACCCCCATAGTTTCCGACTGGTTTCCGCGAATCCTTGTTCCTCCAATCGGTCGCTGTTGCCAAGGCTTGGCCACTCTTTCCTCCCCTTCGGATCTCAATCGTATTCTCTCGAACGAGAATCATCCCTACCACTGAGTTCCATATCCACCTTGAGTCCGGCAAGTCCTGCACACGGTTGACTATGTTCTCGAACTCATCAGGTAACTTTATTAGTAAATAGTTAACTTTTTCTTTTTCACTAAAAACTTTACCCGCACTCTCTAGCTCCATGAAGAGTGTAGCAAGCTCATTGCAAAAATCCAACATATTTCCCCCTTTGTATACATACTCCTTAACTTTCTGATCAGCCAACTGTTGTTGCTGAATCGTACCACTTCGGTACATCTCTATGAGAGCCATCCAAAGATCGGATGCCCTCTCTACCTGCAAATGAGGACATGCAAGTCCTTGAGTGAGATGGCGTAGTATGAAGTGCTTTGCCGCCATATTGTTGAAGTCCCAGGTTTCAGTATCATTCTCCTCGTTCCTCGGAATAGGTGACATGAATGCTAAACCAGTTGCTATTGGTGTGGTCGCCTCCTTCTCCTTTCCTTTGTCCACCACCTCTCCTTCCTTTGTTTCCTCCGTTGAAGGTGAATCCTCTTTCCTGGTGAATCTGCTTCCTTTAAACCCTGGAGGAATTCCAAGACTTGATGGACGCCCCAATCGTCCACTCACTATCCCCCAAAACCTTTTTTCGCATAGAGCTCCTATCATCATACTTTCCCAGTATATGAAGCCAGTTCCATTAAAGATTGGTACCCTAGAGGGTGGGCCCATAACCTGAAACTCTGATACCTCCATAAGTCCTCAGAGTGGACAGCTTCCAAGAAGCCTCTAGGATAATCCTGACCCCTTTGTGTTTAAGCAAAAATAACTGCCACCCTGGCAGACAAAAACTCTGACCAACTTCACCCCTGTGAAGAAAAGACTCCCTTGAGTCGATAGCAAAAAGAATCTCTGAATTTGCTCCCCTAAAAGTAAGTTATGGAGGGTCAAAGTTGACCTTTTGTACAGAAGCTCTCTGGGAGAGGGGGTCCTATCTTCTAATTTTTCTAAGTCCTATCTCTCTCACAGACTCTATCTACTGATGTACGGAACCAATCAAAATTGAGTTCCGTACGCAAAAGTACAGCTGCCGGTGTACTTTATGTACGGACATTGTACGATATGGCCAAAATGTCGACACATGTCAAATCCGGATTCGGTGCCATAATCTCCGGAGATTCCACAATCCAACGGAATTTCGCCACGCGTCATCCGATGTGGCGATGGCCACAAACCGCCGAAATCTTCCTCCGCGATCTCGGCGCTAATCCCGGCCGTCCGATTAAATTCGGCTTTAATCGTAGCCGTATTAAATACATGCGCGGTATTTGTTTCATTTAGGGAACAAATGCGCGATACTGATTTTTGTCCGTACCGTAAGTCGTACATTATATATTACTGGATCTATGTATCCCGTAATTCATGATAGTTAAATGGTTTATCGCACGTATACATATTTAAATAAATATCAAACCATATGCTACATAACACTACCGCTAGACTTAACGGCTAAGGCTACCGGCTAATTCCTGTCTGACGGCCGGTAGGTACAAGGATAAAATCCTGCCGCCGGCACATACCTTTTAATTAAATAAATAAACCCTAATATAAAATTCCCGTAAACCTCAGGATAGCCAAGGTAGCCATGGCTCTAGCTTCCTCTCCAATTTCTCAGTGACTGCGACAAGTTTGAGAGTTGGAGAGAGAAGTTAGAGATAGACTGCCTCGACTTCTATATTTCTTTTCAGACCTAGAAAATACTAATAAAACTATTAGTTTCTACAAATGTACCAATTCAAAACGGATACCACGCATTTTGTTTCGACAACGAAACAAATATCGCGCAAGTATTTATTACGGCCAAGATTGCGTCTCGCTGCAAATCCAATGGCGCACATCATTGCCGAAATCTCGGAGTAGTCACTTTGGCGTTTAGTGACGTGGCATGACCTGGAGCCACGTGGAGAGATGACATTCGGTCATAAGAACTCTGAGGAATGTACGGACGAGTGAAAAGGAGGTACGCGTCCACTTAATAGTCCTGTCGTACATAGGCCGTACAAAAGGTACACCGGCAGTAGTACTTTTTGGTACGGTACAGTAATTTGATTGGTCCGTACTTCAGTAGTTAGAAGTTATTAGAGGAAATCAGGACTTAAAAAAATTTGGTAGGTAGTCACCTCTCCCTTTGAGAGTTTGTACAAATTGGCATTTTTACTGCCTCATAACTTATCGCCTGGTTGGGCGTTTTTAGAGATTCTTTTTGCTACGGACTCAAGGGAGTCCACGCTGCAAAGGGGTGCAGTCAAATTGTCAGTGTGACTTTTTGGGCAGCAGTGGCTGTGGGTTAAAGTGGGCTAGTTAACAACTATCTAGAGGCTTCTTGTATTCTGTAGTCCAATGGAGGACAAAGAATTGCACTCCTCTTCCAATTCTCCATGCAAAAAGGTTGTCTTGATGTCCATCTAGTGCACCTCCATGTCTTCCGCTGCTGCCAGACTGAGAAGTATGCGGACGGAGGGAAATCTGACGACCGGGGCAAAGGTTTCCTTGTAGTCGATTCTTTCTTTCTGTGTAAATCCTTTTGCCACTAATCAGGCCTTGTAGCGCTCGATTGTGTTATATGGGTTCAGTTTTAGTTTGAAAACCCACTTACAACCGATTGGTTTTCGGTTAGGTGGACAGTCCACCAGCTCCCAAGTATCGGTTGCCATAATTGAGGCCATCTCCTCATTGATGGTTGTCTTCCACCGGTTCTTTTCTGGACAAGTCATCGCCTCTCCATAAGTTTGAGGTTCATTTTGATGAGATAGTTTTGTTACCTTGTTATTAACCTTTTTTTCTTGCAATCTTTTGCTACTTCTCTTTTCCCCCTTAAAATCTGTGGGCGGAATAGATGGTTCTCGTGGTCTTTTTGAACAATCTCGGCTTCTCCCCTATCCCTTGATTTCGAATCAATTTCCACCACGTTTTCCGCTTCGGGTAGAGCTGTCACTGGAGTTTCCGCAGCCGAGTCATTTTCGATCTGATTTTTACCTCCAAGAATGTCATCTTCTCTAAAACCTGGATAGATAGGAAGCTCAAAGTCATCGAAATTTTCTGACTCAAATCTGATTTTTACTGACTTTGTATATTTGAAGGGATCCACAGACTTTCCTTCATCTATAACTACTTGATGCTTTACCAAGATTATATCTTCCCTTTTTAGATCGTAAACTCTATATCCTTAAACATCCTCATCATATCCTAATAAGTATCCCGGTTTTCCTTTAGGAACTAGCTTCCAATTAGACCGATCTGTATCTAGACTGAATACTTGATTGCCGAAAACCTTTAAGTGAGATATGTCTAGTTTTCGGCCAGTCCATCTCTTATAAGGTGTTTGATCTTTTATAGCTGAGGTAGGAACACTATTTTTGAGGTAATTAGCACAATTCATTGCTTCTGCCCAAAACCTTTTTCTTATCTTTTTATCCGACAACTTACTTCTACCCCTATCACTTAGTGTCGTACTTAATCGTTCAGCTACCCCATTCTGTTTTGGGTTTTCTAGAACTGTCTTTTGGTGTTGAACTCCATCTTCCCTCAGAAAATCATCAAACTGGTTAGAAGTATACTCTCTACCATTGTCAATTGTTACTCTCTTGATTAAATTTTCATGGAGATTTTCGTTCCGTGCTTTATATTGCCTAAAACAATCCTGAGCTTCTGACTTGTTTTTCAAAAAATACACCCTGGAATACCGAGACTAATCATCAGTGATAGTCATCATAAATCTCTTCCCCCCCTGGTGAGGGCACTTTGGCCGGTCCCCAAATATCTCTGTGTACTAAATCTAGAATTTTTTCTCCCTTATAGGTGGCTGTTTTGGGAAAGGGTAATCTGTGTGCTTTACCTTGAGCACATCTACTACAATCACGTAGATTCTCACTCTCACTGAACTGAATCCCTTCCACTACTCCCATCTTTTTCATCTCTCTTAGCTTATCTAGATTCACATGCCCAAGCCTCTTATGCCACATCATAATATCATGAACACCAACATAATAAAGTTTATTCTTTTCATTGCTTAAAATCAGCCTAAATATCCCTTGGCTACCTTTTTCAGTAGTGAAATAGATTTTCTCCTCAAAACTAACAGTAAAGACTCCTTTCATAGTGCTAGCATCAAAACCCTTATCATCTAATACAGACGTAGAGATGAGATTTTTGTTCAGCTCCGGAATAAACAATTCATCGGAGAATGTAACTATGGATGCCCTTCCTTTTACTAACACTTTCAGATCTACCGATACTACAAGTAGTAGTGACTATCCTCCCATCCCCGTACTCTATCTCTACGGTAGGAATCTTTCTCATCTTAGTGAACAGGTGTTTATCCGTACACATGTGCTTGGAAGCACCTGAATCTACAATCAAGCCTGCTTCACCTTTCAATCCACCGAAAGAACATTTATGCTTTCGTGGAATTTCTACCTTGTTTGTCGCTTCCAACTCCTCATCCAATAGGAGCTTATCGTCCTCATCTTCGGATTCCACCTCATGTACCTGTGTCACAAGGGCCTTTTTCTTTCCTCTCGATGTTTCACTGGTCTTCCCCTCCATTATTCGAAGCTCGGTTAGCTTAGTGCACTCTGCCATATAGTGCCTTAGTTTCTTACAGAAATGACATAAACCCTTGGGAGCCCTTGGTCCGAACTCTTCGGTCTGATTTTTCTGCTCCCCCCCTCCGTAATTTTCCGACCGGTCTCCAGGAAACCTTATTCTTCCAATCGGTCCCAGCTGCAAAGGCTTGTCCACTCTTTCCTCCCCTTCGGATCTCAATTGTTTTCTCTCGAACGAGAATCATTCATACCACTGAGTTCCATATCCACCTTGAGTCCGGCAAATCCTACACACGGTTGACTATGTTCTCGAACTCATTAGGTAACTTCATCAGTAGACATTTAACTTTTTCTTTTTCACTAAAATATTTTTCAGCTCTCTATAGCTCCATGAAAAGTGTATCAAACTCATTGCAAAAATCTAACATCTTCCCCCCTTTGTATATATACAGATTAACTTTCTGATCAGCCTACTTTTGTTGCTGAATCGTACCACTTTGGTACATCTCTATGAGAGGCAACCAAAGATGGGATGCCCTTTCTACCTGAAAATTAAGACATGAAAGTCCTTGAGTAAGATGGCGAAGGATGAAGTGCTTTGCCCCCATATTGTTGAAGTCCCGGGTATCAGTATCATTCTCCTCGTTCCTCGGATTAGGTGACATGAATGCCGAACCAGTTGCTATTGGTGTGGTCGTCTCCTTGTCCTTTCCTTTGTCCACCACCTCTTCTTCTTTTGTCTCCTCCGTTGAAGATGGATCTATATCCCTAGTGAATCTGCCTCTACTAAACCCTGGAGGTATTCCAAGACTGGATGGACGCCTCACCCGTCCACTCATTATTCCCCAAAACCGTTTCTCACATAGAGCTTGTGTCATCATACTTTCCCAGTATATGAAGCCAACTCCATTGAATATGGGCACCCTAGATGGTGGGCCCATAACCTGCAACTCTGAGACCACCATAGGACCTTAGAGTAGGTAGCTCACACGAAGCCTCCAAGATAACCTTGACCCCTTTGTCTTTCACCACAAATAACTGCCACCTTGGCAAACAAAAACTCTGACCACCTTCACCCGTGTGAAGGCAAGACTCCTCGAGTCGATAGCAAAAAGAATCTTTGAATTTACTCCCCTGAGCAGTAAGTTTTGGAGGGTCAATGTTGACCTTTTGTACAAAAGCTCTTTGGGAGAGAGGGTCCTATCTACCAAATTTTTCTAAGTTTTATCTCTCTCTAAAACTCTATCTACTGACGTAAGGCACCAATCATATTACTGTACCGTACAGAATGGTACAGCTGCTAGTGTACTTTATGTACGAACATTGTACGACATGACCAAAATGTCGACACATGTCTTATCTGGATTCGTTTCCGTAATCCCTGGAGATGCCGAAATCCAATGGCGTGGTGCCACGTGTCATCTGATGTGGCGCCGACCATAAACCGCCGAAATCCTCTTCTGCGATCTCGACATTCTTTCCGGTCGTCCGATTGAATGTCGATTTCAATCATAGCCGTCATAAATATTTGCGATGTATTTGTTTCGCTATCGAAACAAATGCGCGGTACTTATTTATTCTTCGTACTCTTAATCCGTACTTTTCATAACTGACTCTATGTATCTCGTTTATAGTTGTCGTTTAATGAATTAGCCTATATGTTAACATATATATTTTTATCACACTCTATAGCCTCACTACTAATCCTAGACTAAATGGATGAAGTTACTGGCTATCGGCGGCATAACCTATCCGTAGGTACCAGGATCAAATCCTCTAGGCGACATCTTTCATTTTAGTAAATCAACTACTTTACTACCCCGTAAATCTCTAGATAGCATAGGCAGCCATGGCACTAGCTTCCTCTCCAACTTCTTAGCGACTGCAACAAGTGTGAGAGTTAGAGAGAGAGGTTAGAAACAGACTACCTCGGCTTTTTTTTTTGCACTTTATTTTAGACTTAGGAACTAATAAAAGAACCATCAATTTCTACAATGCGTACTAGCGTAAAGTACGCGTACTGTAAGAGTGCACAATATATAGCATGTCGAATCAGCGTATGCTCCATTCCATAGATCAAGTTGCGAAATTGCGTGCTAACGCCATATCTGGTAGCCCAATATTATATGCGTCTTAGGGTGAAGTTTCATTACGACATTCTGTAATCGTACGTCTAACATTACAAGATGCTTCCCTTTGAACGAAGTTCCACTGCGCAAAGTCTCTAATCCACGTGTTAGCAAAAGAGTGACTCTACGTAGCTATGGATTTGATATTGAAAATTGTCAATGATTTTCACACCGACCAAAATTATCCATTTGCGTACCATGTACGTGCGTACCCGGTCAACGTGCAACACAACTTTTGAACTCTTTGTAGACGCCTTGTCACATACCACCTCATTTTTGTAGGGTTATGTTTTTTCACGTGACGAATGTGAGTTGCCAAAAATAGTGTGACGAATGGGCGCTAATAGAAATAGCGCGATAAAAGTGCGTTCGACATTTCGTTTGTATTTTCTGTTGAATCTTTTAATGCGCATATCGTGTGCAAAATTTTTTGATTTTCGTTGGTGGCCAGCTTAACACGTATGCTCATATCCACCGTGTCGCGGCTCGATTTTTTATGTAATTGGTGATGTACCTCGCGAGGTACATCACCGATGATATAAACCTTAGAATTGAATACTTCGCGAAAAAATATCCAACGGTCATTGTTAACTCCCAGACTTTTGGAGAATATTGGCAATATTCTCAGTAATGTTGTTTTCCTAATAAAAAAAAAAAAAAAGGTACAGCGTAGTACGGAGAGGCCAGAATTTTTGTAAACAACCTCACTTTTCGTCTAATGGAACTTCACCCTTAGGGTAACCTTCCATCGGGAAAAAAGTGGGGTTGTTTACTGGATAAAGTACCTTGCCGTACTAAGCGTACGGTTTTTTTTTATTTAACAAAAGATGTTTACTAAAACTTCGTTGAGATTCTCCAAACTTATTGGCGAAAATTACCACCGTCAGATTTCCAATTTTCGACGCAAACCATAGTTCAAAAGTAGGCGTTTTTATGGTAGGCCTTTGGTAGGTGCACAAAACTTGGCACAAAACTTGCGCATAGTAGGCATACTGTATGTGTGTGCGTTGTTCACATCCCTATACGAACGTACGAATCAAACGTATGATCATAGTACAGCGCACGTTGCCGGACGAAAGTTTTTAGCCAACTGACAAGGCGCGGGATGACATTCCGGGGGGAAGAAAACCCGGAAAAAAAAAACGCGGACGGGCAAATTTTTTGCATATTTTTGGCAGTGTGGAATATTTTTTTTTTATCGTCCCATACTGTCTGGTTCGTCAATTTGAGGCTTTATTTAGTGTGGCCTTCAAAATTGTAGACTTTAATATGGCACATTGTCTTATCTTAAGTTGTGTTATGGGCTTTTCATGTGATCTTAGATCATTACTTTGATCAGCGACCGTCAAATCGTCCAAATATGATGGTTTAATAAAAAGTACCTCAAAACTCACAGAAAAACAAAATTTTGTCTGAATGTTTTTCAAAAGTTAGACATTACGTTTATT
The DNA here is from genome assembly GCA_037447655.1 of Zygnema cylindricum. NCBI lineage: Eukaryota > Viridiplantae > Streptophyta > Zygnematophyceae > Zygnematales > Zygnemataceae > Zygnema > Zygnema cylindricum. Next base: position 124,825 of record JBBHKE010002352.1, read on the forward strand.
TCTCTATCGATCGATGTGCAACTAAACCCTGTTACTATTTTTTCTCATTTTGAGGCCAATACAATATGGGTCTTGAGGTCATATTGTATGATTTGCGTACAATAGGTATATTGTATAGGGGTAGTTTCACTTACTTTTGAACTATGACGCAAACGCCCCTTGTTTCCATTGTTTGGCTAGTCTTCTCCGACTGTCCTCAGGAGGACATTTAGCGATTACTGGTCGCGTGTATTGGTCCACTTGTAAAGTCGGAATCGATCCACGACGGACGTGAAGTTATAAAGTTGCATGTGGCAAATGGCTTGTACCTTTTGACCATAATACCACCCTGTTCGACGACAAAAAAATCTTGGTTGAAGGACATCCATTGACGCCTCTTTCATAAATGTGCGATACAACGATAATACATTCATGTAGTGTTGGGTATCAGGTAAATTCATATCGCGATAATTTCGATATTCGATATATCGAATATCGATCGAGCAAAATTATCGATATATCGTACCGAGACCAACATAAATTATCGTGACATATAGTATTTTTTTTAAATTTAATATTTTATATTTCTATATAATATGTAATTTTAGCGAAAAAGACAAATTGTCTAATACGCCACGTACGACGTGATTTTTGTTTCGTGACTTAAAGGTAGACGCCGCAAAATATAACCGACAACAAAATACTAATTCTGTAATTCATATATTTACTTATTTGGGTATGGTTACATCAAGAGGTGTTTGTAATAGTACGGACAACAAAATTTATGTATTACAAAAGAAAACCGGTAACATCGCGTATTGTAACAGCAATAGCGGATCGAACTTGTTTATAAAGGGGTATTTAGGTGTTATGATTATAGAGTACTAAATTTGGTAGACGCCCGCAAAAGAATCACGCTATTTGGAGTTATATTTTAAAAGTTATAGCGATGGGTGTATTTAGGTGACAGCGTGGGGTCTAAATAACAAGTGGGTATCATTGAAACGGGTTAAGGGTCAAATTAGTACCGAAATTACGCGCGTACGTTTCATAAAGTTCTAATGAAACGTTTAGTATGCACGGTACTTCGTTTCGTACAAATTTTGGTACGAAACGTCACTTTCACTTAAGGGAATTTCGTAGGAAGTTTCGCGTGCGAAATTTGTTATGCACGATCGTGCGAAGTCGCGTTTCGTTTGGCGCGCAATTTTGCACGTAAATGTTACGTAGTGAAACGTAACGTTTGATTGGTTAGTAAAGCGCTAAGTAGTTAGTAAGAGATTTCGCACGTTTTTGCATTGGTCAGTCTGAGTCTTTGCTGATCAATGATTGGCCCAGGTAAAAGCCTGTTAAAACGGAGCGTTGACTCTGGCCTGGCGAGTCCAGGGCGATGATGGATAAATAGTGAAGTGTAAGAGGAGAGTAGACATCTTTTCCTTTGGAAAAGTTTGTGGAAATTCCAGCTGATCTTGGTCCTGAGCGATTAATACCAAATTGGAGAAAAGGCATTTTTGCATTGAAATCTCTTACTAATTAAATAGTGTTTTAGTAGTTAAGAGATAGAATTATTAAGAGTGGAGAGTAGAGGAAACACTTTAAATTGAAGGGTTGAGCCACGAGGGCAAGAGACCAAGCTAATGTTATGTGGACAGAAGCTTCTTCTAATTTAAAGTTATCCTTATGTGAGTGTTTTCCAATGTGGATGTGTATTTTCCAATGTGTGGAATGTGTGGTTGGAATTGTTTGTAGTAATGGGATTTTCTGAGAGGTAGGAGATCCTGTTACATATGGTATCAGAGCTTTGGTTAGAAACCAGGGAGAAGTTTGCTCACCCGAAAATCGATTGCCGTGACCGGTGAGGGTGCTCTAACCTGTGTCGGTAGAACCACAATGTGAAGTGGTAGGGGATTGGAGGGAAACTGAGTGATCACACTGCCAGCGGCCGCTGGTTAGATGTGGGGCGTGCTCAGGTCCTAAGGACTAAGGCGGGGTGGGCAGTGTAGCCACCGCCGAAGCTCACTCCAATTACCTAGAGGCCAAACAAACTTGCCTTCTCCTAGCAATGATTCATGTGTAGAGGGAGGGCTTGAAGCCATGAAGGGTGAGGATGTGAGGATTATAGAACAAAAGATCCTGATGTAGTGGGAAATGGGGAATTTGCTAATGGAGGAGAAGGAAAGTGGAGTACTTTACTTCTTCAAGAGCAAAGGAGTCCAGAAATGACTCAAAACTTTTCAAACCCTAAATTGTTACCTTTGATTGATTTCAGTTTTGCTGTTGCAAAATTTATGGTGAAATCTTACCTTTGAGAGCTTTCAATTTTTGCTATTGCAAAATTGGTGGGGAAATTCTTACATTTCTGTTTCAATGTTGGGAAATTGAAAATTTGAATTTGTACTAACTTATTGTCAATGTCTTTTTAATTTCTCAGATCTTGATCTTTTCAAAGGATTTGTTAAGGAGAAGAAGTTTTGGATTGGAGCAATCTAAGGACTTCAAATCTGCATCAAATTTCTTTGGGAAATTATACTCTATCTTTCCTTTTGCTTGATTTAATTGTGTGATAATGGCAAATTCTGCATGGAAACGTGAAATGGAGAATGCTTTGAATGTGTTGAAGAAGCGAACTGTGAAATTGGTCAAAAGATTTAATAATCATGCTACCGCTGTGGATGAAACCATTTCCGAATTGAAAAGTGAATTGAAAGTTGTTAAAGAAAATGGAAATGTTTCAAATGAGAAATTAGATGAACTTATTAGCTTAATTCAGACCAACAATAATATGAATGACCAAAAGGGTGAGAGTAGTAAAAGAAATGCCAGTTTTAGGGAGGATGATCATGATAGACCTAAGAAGATAAGAGATCTGAAATTGTCTATTAGTGAGGCACCATCGTTTGATGGTAAGAAGATTGATGAGTTGGATGCTTGGATTTTTCATATGGAGTATTATTTGGAATCTAGAAATTGTGATCGTGATGATTACACTTCTTTTGCTGTTAGTTGTCTGAAAGGTGATGCTCAGATTTGGTATTATACCCAGAGAAGATCTAAATTGATTCCTGATAATGCTGATTGGGAAACTTTTAAAACCGCGATCAAATCGCGTTTCTTGTCTGTCACTTTTAAATCCAGAATGGAAGAAAAGTGGCTGAATTGTAAGCAGAATGGATCTGTGAAGGATTATATTGTGGAATTTGACTCATCTAGTATTCATGTCATAGGTTTGACTGATGAAATGGCTAAATTGCATTTCTTGAACTATTTGAATCCTATACTGAAATCTGAGCTAAAACATCAAAATTTTAATAATTTGAAGGAATTACAAGATAAGTCATTGGAATTAGAGGATCAGTTGGGGTATAATCGGGAAACTCGATCACTCAGGGGTAATTTAAATGAAGTATCACAGTGGGATGAGGAGGAATTTGTTGAAGAGGGAATGAATGCTGGACTGGTGAATAGGCAAAATATCTTCAGGGGAAATCAAAGGGGTGGACATAGCGTTAATGCAGGAAATAGATTTAACATTAGGAGGTGGGAAACGGAAAGGACTAACTGAAAGTCCTCAGTTTAGTCAACTGGATCCAGAAGTTAAAGAGTTAACTTTGGAGGGCAAATTAATGAATGGAAAAGTTAGGATAGCTGAATTTATTATGATTCTCACTACACTGCATAGTTTAAAGAATCCTTCTGGTGAAATTCTCAACAACAGACCTATGTTAGGACAGCTAAGTAATGACGACACCAGACACAGTTTGATTAGATTCGAGTCATTAGTGGAAGGAAAGCCGTTGAAAGTAATGGTTGATTCAGGTGCCACACATAATTTTATTTCACATAAGTTTGTAGAGGAAAATAAAATTCCTACTGTCATAAGGGAAAAGCCTTTACATGTTCAAGTGGCAAATGGTAATAAGTCCACATTAGACTTACAAACTGACACGATAGAAGTTGATATCCAGGGTCATAAAATGAAAGTTGTGTGTGAAATAATGAATTTGGGAAGTGAAGAACTAATTCTGGGAAAGCCTTGGTTAACAGAACATAATCCTCAAATTAATTGGGAAATTAATACCTTAAAAGTGAAGTCTGAAAACGGTTGGAAGGTTTTGCAAGCATTATCTCCTAAGAAATTGCATAGGAATCATATAAATAACATAACCAGATTGGGAGTAGAAGGTTTGATTTCCGCTAAACAATTTAAAAAGCATTTAAAAGATAAAACAAATCATGCTTTCTTGTTATTAGTAACTGAGGCAGTTACTGCTGAAGGGGGGGGAGAAAACACTAACATTCATGTTATTCCTGAATCAGACACCACTAAAAATCTTGAAAAACAAAAATATGATTTTGTAACTGACATTAATACACCTGATGCTACTATTAAGGATTTGATTTTTGAATTCCGGGATGTTTTTCCAAGTGATTTACCCTGAGGAAGGCCACCTTCCCGAGATGTAGAACATGTTATTAACTTGGAACCTGGATGTAACCCTCCTGTCACAGGAATTTATAAGCACAGTTTCTTTGAGCAAGAGGAGTTAAAGAAACAGATCAAAGAACTCCTAGAGAAAGGACATATTCAACCCAGCAAATCACCGTACGGAGCACCAGTTCTTTTCGTCAAAAAGAAGGACGGAACGTTGAGAATGTGCGTCGATTATCGTAGTCTGAACAAGATTACGGTGAAGGATAAGTATCCGTTACCTTTAATTTCTGATTTGATAGATCGTTTAAAAGGTGCTAAAGTATTTTCGTTGATTGACCTGCGTAGTGGCTTTAAACAGGTGCCAATTAGAATTGAGGATGTTGATAAAACTGCTTTCAGAACTAGAGTGGGTCATTTTGAATGGATCGTGATGCCATTCGGCTTAACGAATGCACCGCCTACTTACCAAAGATTAATGAACCAAACCTTTTCAGATTACATAGATGAGTTTGTCCAAGTGTTTATAGACGATATTTTAGTCTATAGTGAATCTAAAGAACAACATGTAATTCATTTAAAAAGAGTGTTGGAAAGGTTAAGAGAAAGAAAATTATATGGAAAATTGTCAAAATCTAGTTTTCTTAAAAGTGAACAATTATTTTTGGGACATATAGTTAGTGGGGAAGGTGTTAAAACAGACCCATCCAAAATTTTAGCAATCCAAAACTGGAAACAACCTACTAATGTCACAGAAGTTAGATCGTTTTTGGGATTGGCCACTTACTACAGGAAATTTATAAAGAACTTCAGTATGATCGCTGCACCGTTGACGGATTTACTTCGGGAAAAAGAGACGTTTGTGTGGGGAGCTGATCAAGAGAGAGCATTCGAGGAACTAAAAGGGAAGTTGACCTCTGCCCCTACACTGGTGTATCCTGACCCTGCTGGAGAATTTGAAGTTCTGATCACTACAGATGCATCTGACAAAGGTCTAGGTGCAGTCATAAGTCAAAAAGTCGGCAAACACTTTCATCCAATTGCTTTTGAGTCCAGAAAATTCAATGATGCTGAAAAGAACTATACAGCACAAGAAAAAGAATTACTTGCAATTGTACATGCATTGGTGAAATGGCGATGTTATTTGCATAATAAAGAATTTACAGTTCACTGTGATAATAAAGCACTTTCTTATTTGCAAAGATTAAGTGATGCACAGATTATGACTGGCAGACAGGTTAGGTGGATGCAAAAATTAGCATATTTCAAATTTAATGTCAAACATATTCCTGGGAAGACAAATGTAGTTGCAGATCCTTTAAGTAGATGTTTTGAAATAAGTGTTATGGTTCAAGATGAATTGTTTTTAGATACAGTTAGATATGGTTATGATAAAGATCCTTATTTTGTTGTGATTTGCAAGAATATTTCGGGAGGGAATTCTGACCCACTGAATGAGAGGCATGTCAAAAACTTTAGAATAGAAGATGGTTTACTGTATTTGCGAACAGGGGATAGGTTATGCATTCCTGAAATGGGAGACTTGAAAAAACAACTTTTACAGGAAGCCCATGAGCATTTAGGACATCTTGGTCGAGATAAAACTCTTAGTCGGTTGCAGAGTAGATTGTTTTGGCCAGGGATGGCAAAGGAGGTGTCGAGACACGTGGAAAGTTGTGTCCCTTGCCAACAGAGTAAACCTAGTAACCAGAAACCTAGAGGTCTCTTAAAACCTTTAGATATCCCCGAAAAACCATGGGAATCTGTCAGTATGGATTTTATTGTCAGGTTACCAGCTACATCTAGAAGAAATGACAGTATCATGGTCGTAGTCGATAGGTTCAGTAAAATGGCAATCTTTATCCCTTGTAAAACTACTCATTCAGTTGTAGATATTGCAAAGTTATATTTTGACAACGTGGTCAGACATCATGGAGTTCCCCTGTCTATAGTCAGTGATAGAGATTCTAAATTTACATCTGCATTTTGGAAAGAATTGCAGCAAAACTTAGGCACTGAATTGAAGATGAGTACTGCTTATCATCCTCAAACAGATGGACAGACAGAAAGGATGAATCGTACACTAGAGGAAATGCTCAGGACTGTTTCCAGTGGAGTTCAGAACACATGGGAATCTAAACTGCCATTAATGGAATTTGCATACAATTCATGTAAACATGCTAGTACAGGATTCTCGCCATTTAAGGTTGCATACGGATACCAACCTAGAGAAGCATTGGACTTAATAACAGGGGTCACTCAAGAGAATAGGGGTTCTGGAACAGAGTTTTGGGAATACGTTCAAACAATTTGGAAAACTGTCCGGGATTCATTAGTGGAGGCACAAAGGAGGCAAGAATTAAATGCTAACCGTAAACGGGGTGATTGGGTGTTACGCACAGGTGACAAGGTTTGGCTTTCTACAACTCATTACAGGTGCAAGATTGAGGGACAATCGGATCCTACGGGGAAATTTGCCCCTAAGTACATTGGACCATTTACTGTAATCGAGATGATATCGTCAGTTGCTGCCAAATTGGATTTTCCGCCTTCAACAAAAATTCATCCAGTGATACACATCAGCCAACTGAAACCAGCGAATCTTCGACCAACAGAAAGAGAACTGGAATTGGATCCCTCAATAATTATAGAACCTGAAGTCCACAGATGGGTAATAGATTGGGTTGGTCAACGGTTCAAGGTTGGTGATACTATATTCTGGCAAGTGCATTATCTAGGAAGGCCTGAAGATGAGTTGACTTTAGAGGATAAAAATTCTGAGTTTTTACAAAGGTATTGGAGGGATAATAATATAGAAGTCCCGTCTTGAGAATTAAATGTGTTTAACTGAGGTCAGTTAAAAATAAGGAGGGGATGATGTAACAGCAATAGCGGATCGAACTTGTTTATAAAGGGGTATTTAGGTGTTATGATTATAGAGTACTAAATTTGGTAGACGCCCGCAAAAGAATCACGCTATTTGGAGTTATATTTTAAAAGTTATAGCGATGGGTGTATTTAGGTGACAGCGTGGGGTCTAAATAACAAGTGGGTATCATTGAAACGGGTTAAGGGTCAAATTAGTACCGAAATTACGCGCGTACGTTTCATAAAGTTCTAATGAAACGTTTAGTATGCACGGTACTTCGTTTCGTACAAATTTTGGTACGAAACGTCACTTTCACTTAAGGGAATTTCGTAGGAAGTTTCGCGTGCGAAATTTGTTATGCACGATCGTGCGAAGTCGCGTTTCGTTTGGCGCGCAATTTTGCACGTAAATGTTACGTAGTGAAACGTAACGTTTGATTGGTTAGTAAAGCGCTAAGTAGTTAGTAAGAGATTTCGCACGTTTTTGCATTGGTCAGTCTGAGTCTTTGCTGATCAATGATTGGCCCAGGTAAAAGCCTGTTAAAACGGAGCGTTGACTCTGGCCTGGCGAGTCCAGGGCGATGATGGATAAATAGTGAAGTGTAAGAGGAGAGTAGACATCTTTTCCTTTGGAAAAGTTTGTGGAAATTCCAGCTGATCTTGGTCCTGAGCGATTAATACCAAATTGGAGAAAAGGCATTTTTGCATTGAAATCTCTTACTAATTAAATAGTGTTTTAGTAGTTAAGAGATAGAATTATTAAGAGTGGAGAGTAGAGGAAACACTTTAAATTGAAGGGTTGAGCCACGAGGGCAAGAGACCAAGCTAATGTTATGTGGACAGAAGCTTCTTCTAATTTAAAGTTATCCTTATGTGAGTGTTTTCCAATGTGGATGTGTATTTTCCAATGTGTGGAATGTGTGGTTGGAATTGTTTGTAGTAATGGGATTTTCTGAGAGGTAGGAGATCCTGTTACACGTATCGTCTGCAAACAAGTTTTTACATACGTGTTCTGATTTGAGTGGTTCCTTTTAAGTTGATGATCAACTCTTTAAAATTATCAAAGATTTGAAAACCGACCATTTTCATATGGAAATCCGTACTTGCGTATTATGTATGTGTACTTCGCAAGTGTACCTAGTCAATGTACCCTCAGAGATCTCCTTCACTCTGCTGACTTTCAGGAAAAATCCGTATTTCATTTCGGCAAAGAATTTACGGTCACCTTGTCCGAAGGCACGTGACTTTGGAGACCTGTGAATTTTTTCATATTTTTTTTTTTTTAATGCCTCGATATATTGACGATATGATATATTGGCAATATATAGGCAATATATCGCGATATTTTGATTTTCGATATATCGACGCGATATATTGAATATCGGGTACCTGAAATTCGATATATATATTGAATATCTACAAAAGGCCCTTGATACCCAACACTATATTCATGTAACAAATGGTACATCCTTGGACATTTGTACAAACTTTAATTTTGTAACGGTTTTCGTGGCCGTTGATACCACAACAGCCGTAAGAACGTTCAGATTGTACATTAGAGTGACGCTACTAGATATTTTAATTGGTGTCCGCCCGTACACATACGCAGCTGCGATTTTGTCCTTTTGGAAATGATAATTATTCCCGGGCGGCTCAACAGGTCCTACGTGGTACCAATCGCAATCTAACACCTCATTCACTGGCACGACCTGATGGAAGGGTGTTACAAATATTACAGCCAGTAAACGTGTTCGTACGATTACTAGGAACGCCTGATAGAAGGTTACCCTTATACGTGTTTTACTGTTTTACAAAGGCCTAATATGCTTGTACAGTAGTGTACTGAATCTTGCAACTTTTTGCCCCCTCGAGGTGCTGAAGACGTTCGTGACTGTCGTTTAGGGTTTATTTTTTCTCTTTTTGTGTTTTTTTTATTAAAATTAAAACCCAAAACACAAAACCGTATTTCTCGTACCCGATCCCAAGAGGTGCCGAATGTCGGCGCGAGGTGCCGAAAGTCCCACACTTGTATGGGGGCTTGTTCGATACCCATACTATATAGTATGGGTATCAAACAAGCCCCCATACAAGTGTGGGACCTTCGGCACCTCGCGGCACCTCGCGCCGACATTCGACAACGGAATTTTTCTAATGGATGAGAAAAAAAGTGGAGTACTTTACTTCTTCAAGAGCAAAGGAGTCCAAAAATAACTTAAAAATTTTTAAACCCTGAATTTTTACCTTAGAGAGCTTTTCACTTTTGTTGTTGCAAAATTTATGGTTGAATCTTACCTTTGAGAGATTTTAATTTTGCTGTTGCAAATTTGTGGGGAATTCTTACTTATCTGCACCAATGTTTGGGAAATTGAATAATTGAATTTATGGGTATCAAACAAGCCCCCCATACAAGTGTGGGACATTCAACACCTCGCGGCAGAGGTCGCAAACGGTCAACCAAAACCGTGACCGACCGTTAACTAACCGCCCGCGCCCGATCCGGAACGGATTCGGTTACCAAATTTTGGGGGTCGGGCGGTTACGGTCGGTTGACTCACCAGGGGAAAAAAACGGTCGGTTACGGTCAGTCAAACAAAAAACCAAAAAAAATGAAAATTTTGTATTTTTTTTTCCAACATTATTGTTCTTTGTACTTTTGGTGTCGTGGAAGTACGTGGCATCATAATTAGCGTCGCAAATTCAGACACGGTACTAACACTATTCATTTCGTGAATCTTACAAAAAGATAAGGGTCGCAAATCGTAATCTATTGTAAAGTGTTAATTATGCACTTTATGCGGTGTTTCCAAAAATATGTCAAATTATTATATCAATATAACGCGACAGATCGTAATTATTGGCTTACTCATACATCGTACATTGTTGCAAAGTGCTAATTAAGTGATTTATACCGCGTTTCCACAAATATATCATATTATTATGTCAATATCACGCGACATGTAGTCATTATTAGTTAATAAATCAGCGGAAATCAAATTATTACGTCAATTTCCCAAGACAAATCCTAATTATTAGCTTACTCACATGTTTCAAACAATAAATCGATAAATGGGAATGTTATTTAAGTTAGAAAAACTTGACCACAATTCAAACAAAACCTAGTCATACACCAAAATGGAGAAAAGCATTCTCACTTCTCTTAAAACTACAATCCAAAACGAACTTCAAAAATCAAAAAATGGTGAAACTGCTTAGTATTACATAGTGAAAGAAAGCAAGGCCACTTCAAGTTGTTGGAAAAAATTGAACACGTCTATGAAACTAAAACATCAAACAAATACATAGTAAAGGGGGGATGGTTAGTGGCTTGTAAGACATGTTTCGTAGTTTATCAATACAAGTCAACAAATGGTACTTCAACAATTAACACTCACACATGTTTAGCGTTGGGCGACATGGATAGTTCTAGAGGAATTCTTCGTAATTTTCTTTAAAAAACGGAGGCGAAAACGAGTGACCGAAAAAAAATTGTGAAAATGGTGGCGTTGATGTGTTGCGAGGACCTTCGACCATTTTCGATGGTCGACGATGCAAGTATGATTTATTTTGAATTCCATTTAGGATGGCGTTAATGTACATGTCATTATAACTTGTTTTGTTAATAAATTTATATTTTTGAGCTTCATCACTATTTTCTTATCTATAATTTATATTCGTACGCTTATTTTTATTTTTTTATTATTATTTGGTTCGTCATGATGTTATTTTGATATAAACCTTATTTATTGATCATGGTTAATAATTGTATGCTATTTTATTTTATTTTTTGTTCCCAGATTTTCAAGCATTTTGTCAAGCATGATTTGATGTTGGTGTTTTGTCCAACAAAAGTGTTGACATCGACCAACTACTCCCGTCCGCCAATGGCGTAAAAAACTACATTATATCTTCTGCCAAAGATATTCGTAGTTTGATCATCCCAAAACTTAAAGAAAATATTGATAACAATATTTTCGTCGCATTTACGACCGATCTCTGGACCGAGACAAAAAAAAAACCTCATTCATGTCAGTAACCGCTCATTTTATAGACAAAGAATTTAAACTTCATGCTCGGACGCTTCAAGTCGATCATTTTCCGGAGGAAAAACATACCGCGGAAAATGTTTTAACGGCTTTCAAAAATTGTTTGACCAATTTTGAATTGTCCAATTTTGTTGTTTTGGCAAATCGTTGCGTTGTTGTGACCGACAGTTGCTCTAACATGTGTGCGATTGAAGGTCTACCGAGTATGTTTAATTGGATACCTTGCGTGGACCATAAAATTGCTACAATTGTGACAACGATTTCGAACAAGAGCAGAACTTTCAAAAAATACAAATACGATGTTTAAGTTCCTGAATTCTTTGATCTAATAGATGCGTGTAAATCATTGGTCACGTTTTTCAAACAGAGTAATTTACAAAATCTTTTGAAAAACACTTTAAAAAAAGAAAACACAACGCGGTGGAATTCTTTGCTCCGAATGCTTAAGAGTATTTACAATGCATTCAATGAGATAGGCCCAATCGCTCAAGCAAAAAAATAAATTGATACTTTTTGCTTGTATTGATAAGACTCACCTAACCGAACTTATTCGATTTTTTTAAAGGTTTCAAGAAGCGACCCTAAAGTTGGAAAAGTTCAAAGAACCAACTTTACATTTGGTTTTGTTTAAACTAACGTCTCTGCATAACCAATGTAAGATAAGAAAAACATCTTACAATGACGGTGAAAAAGAATGTCTGGCCGATTCCCCAAACTTGCAAAAATTGAAAGAACTTTTTATGAAATTTGCGTTACCGAAGTGGGGCCTTCATGAGTATCATATTATCGCGGCTCTCTTAGATCCCCGACAAAACAAAATCTTTAAATAATTGGGGTATCGAAAACCAAAATCGAAAGCGCTAGGGTCAAACTTCGAGAACTTGCTAACGACCTAGGTGATGACGTTGATTTCGGTAGTCCTCAACGTATCACAAAAAAAACGAAAAGTATCGCAAAATATGGACGGTTTCCACAATTATTTTGGTGAAAGCGATGACGAAAATGAGGTTTTTATTACCATCGACAAAAAAACGCTGGTTAGTGACGAATTGAAACGTTATTTTGATTTAAAATTAACCAACGACGAAAGATTGAACTTTAACATACTTCAATGGTGGAAAAAAAAATCATATGTACGTGCAAAAGATGGAGGATTTCCTATTCTAGCCGGTATTGCTAGATCTATTCTAGCTATTCCGACTTCTAGTTCCATGTCGGAATGCAATTTTCGGATGTCGGGAACACGATAACAAAGAAGAGGAGCACACTAGCGGCTTCAATTGTTAGTGATTTTTTATGTGTTAGATCCAACCGAGATCTTTTAAATGCATAGTTTTTTGTTTTGTTTTGTTTTGTTTTCTAATTATTGTTATTTTTTTAGCATTAATTATATATATTTTTTTTTCATTTTCACAATCTTTCTAGTGTTTATCTTTTTTTTTTCTTAAACCGGAATGTTTATTTTTACCAAATTACAAAAGCGAAGTATTTATACCACATTTAGATTTATATATTTTGTGTAATTTTTAGGTTTGAGGTTGAAAATTTATATAATAGAGTCGAAAATAGGACAAGGTTGTGATTTGATTTTTCATATATTTGATACTACAAAATATGTTTTGATTTTTTTGCTCATCACAATGTGTTTCTTGCTAATTGAATTTCTATGTGAAAAACTAAGACATTTTTTGTAAACATTCATAATTAAAACTTTATCTTTTTTGCATAATTCATAACATAGAATTGTAGTCGAAAGAAAAACTGTCCGAAAAATATATATATATATATATATATATATATATATATATATATATATATATATATATATATATATATATATATATATATATATATAGTTTTTTTTATTTATTTTGAAGAAAAATGGCGTACAAGATATCCGTATGGGTGAAATCTGCTCGTTAGACATCAAATTTGCGACTGACGGCGAATGCAAATGGACTGTCAAACTCGTCTTCAAGCGCTACACCGTGAATCGCTATAAGCTATTTAGTGTAAAAAAATAATGTGTAGTTAACTCTAATTTATGCATACCTCTAATTTATGCATACCTCTAGTTTATGCATAACTCTAATTTGGGAACATTTTTCCCATAGTGTAGCCGGTATAGTTTGTGTTCACAAAGTCGACGTTTGAATATGTGAAATTAGTACTGTTGTGTATCGGTAAAAAATTTATCGCGATAACACCGATACCGATAGTTATCGGTTATCGAACAGTCAGAGGTCTCGACATATCAGTCCGAGACCAACAAATTCCATATCGGCAATAACTTAAAAAAATATAGTATGCATACAATAATACTTTATAATATACTGTATTATATTATTGACTTTGTATAGCGTGGTACGCCACGTGTAAGAATTTGTTCCGTACGATGTTTAATTGAAATTTATTACAGATAGCGCGGCACATAAACGTTGACAAATTTAAAATAATAGTTTACAGTTCTAAAATTATAGTACCGAAACGAAAAAAAATAATTACATTGTAAATTTGTAAAATCAATTTTTTTCGAAAACCAGACGAACAAAGCAGACGAACAAATATGTCTCACTGCCGCCATTAACTGCCATTTATAAAAAAACAACAGTCAAAAGGACATTCTGGAAGGGGTACCCAAGTAAAACCCCCTTAATTATAAATAATGAAGGAAGAATCGCGATTTTTTACCGAAATCGGGGGGAAGGGGGCCCGCGACGCGTCTGGGGAATAACACGTACTGTTGAGTGTATAGGCCGTACAATCATCTGTACTGTCCGTACATATATCGCGGATAGTTATTGATATCGTTGTTATCGCCGATAATAACCGATAAATATAGGGTATTTAACGGCAATAACACCGATAGCAATATATCGTACCAATATATCGATTATCGGCTACCCGAAAAATGGCCCATATCGGTTATTGACAAATCCTTACCGATACACAAACCATTATACGAAGTAACGAACTATTCTGGTATGAAGTGACACATTTCGTACACTACACTATTTAAAACATGTCCAAATTATAGTTATTAATGTTAATTAAACAGAATCTATAGTAATGTAAATAATATTTAGAGTTATTAATTAAATTTTAGGTTCGAGGGTCAGAATTTGGGGGCGCCGAATTAGCGTAATTAACGCTAATAGCGAATCACGGTGTACCGGTACAGCACGGTTGTTCGTTCGTTATTGAATAATACGCCTTCATAACGCGTCGGTACGACGTACTGTTGTCGACTGCATGGTTCAAAAGTTTGTACTGTAAGTTCCACCCCCGCGGAGAAATAGAGGTTATCCGAGTTCAATTAGTTCAATAATAGTGGTGGGTTACAGTACTATTCAGTACAGTACTGTACCGTACACTGCCAATCGTTATTAGCGTTGTGTACACTAATTCCGTCCCGCTTTTTTTTTTTTTTATTCTCCATTAGTGTAGTTCATTCTATTTTTTTCTTTATTCGTTTTAGGGTTTTTTTCAGGACGTTGTCTCTTAAATAGAGTGGTGTACGGTCAGTGTCAGACCGTACATAAATGTACCTTTTTAGGTTAAAAAAGTACAATAGATTAGCTTTAGTAGCCGTGGACGCATGAGAATGTGCGTTCTAAAAAGGAAAAAAAACTAGGTCGTAAAATATTCCGTTCGCACATATTCGTCCGACAGTCGCGTTTCGACGGTGTGAATGTACGATTTGTGTACGATTTGTCAGATTTTGTACGGAGACTTATAGTACACCGCCAATCTTTATTAGCGTGTAAGTTTTTTTAGCGTATAAAAAAAATTACCGTGGTGTACGCTATTTAAGAATTTGAAATTTTTGGAAAAAATCATACATTCTAATTGTTTGGTTATGGTTATTTGGATCTTTGAAAAAAAAAATGTCGGTCGCAAACATGCTTACACTAATATAGGTCTACGTACAAAATCTGGCAAATCGTACACAAATCGTACATTCACACGGTCGAAACGCGGCTGTCGGACGAATATGTGCGAGCAGGATTTTTTACGACCTGGTTTTTTTTCCTTTATAGAACGCATATTCTCATGCGTCCGCGGTTAATAAAACTAATTTATTGTACTTTTTAACATATAAAGGTACATTCATGTACGGTCTGGTGCTGACCGTACACCACTCTCTTTAAGAGACAACGTACTGAATAAAACCCTAAATAGAATAAAGAAAAAAATAGAATGAACTACGCTAATGGAGAATAAAAAAAAAAAAAAGCGGGACGGAATTAGTGTACACAACGCTAATAACGATTGGCGGTGTAGTGTAAGCATGTTTGCGACCGACATTTGTTTTTTCAAAGATCCAAATTACCATAATCAAACAATTAGAATGTATGATTTTTTACAAAATTTCCAAATTATTAAATAGCGTACACCACTGTAAATGGTTGTATCCGCTAAAGAAACCTACATACTAATAACGATTGCCGGTGTAGTGTACAAAAAAAAAAGTTCAATGGACCGTCGATGTTACCATATTGTCCTTTGATTGGCCGGAAGGATAGATTCACGATATTTTCTATTGGTGCGTCACTCGGTGGAAACATTTTAGCCACACGGTTGACGTGAGTTCAAATCCCGTAAATTTCGGTGACGAAATGATCGATATTTTGACAATTTGAAACCAAATATCAAGCCGATTCTGAGTTCGAGGAGATGATCGTACGAATAGTCGACACTCGACAGTCCCAAACCGTTCGGCTGGGTTCGGGCCGAATCGAGACGATCTGTGCCGCTATGAAAGCCATCTCGATTGTTTGACCCTAAGGCGGACGGTACGGTAAAAATGTCATCGTCAGATGATATTTGGTTTCTTGCTCTCACTTCCGTGCGCCTCTTGCCACGTGTCAATTTTTCGTCCTTCATGCTCCTCCATAGACCTCCCTCATTCTGTACTCCAGTCTCCTTCTCCGTACATCCGGCATTCTCCGGCTTTATCATCCAATTCATTCTTCTTCCGTAGTCCAATCGCAAACAACTGGATTCATTCTCTTCCTCTCCTTACGTCATTGGACACGTCATGCTGCTGCCAGCACCGACAGCTGCACACGTGTCACCGAATCTTGATGGATTTCAGATGAGGTGGACGACTGGGAGAAAACTGGCCGTCCGTTGGAGATTGAACCAAACGGAAGGGATGAAAGGGACAGTTATGGCTAATCGCCATAGTTTTAGGGTTATCAGAATAGAAAGGCGAAGCTCAAGTTTGGAATCCGCTTTGAGATCTGGTGCGGGTCTAGGTTCGGGAGTAGATTCCGGACTAGGTATGGTGTTTCGTGTGAAAATAGGAGTGGATAATGGTGCTATGAAAAGAAAAGCTGAATCGAGAGAAGGGATGGGAAAGGGATTCATGAACGAAGATGAGAAAGAAGGAGACATGGCCGAGTATGGAGGATCTGACGGTGAGTCAGAGTCCAAGTCTTCCTTAGTGGCTGCCACGTGGCAGCCAGTCAAGAGTCTGCAGAGGAATACAGGAGATCTGTACGGACGGCAAGGGAGGAATCTGTACGGACGGAGGAGGAAAGGTGAAGTGCTTTTGCCCGAGGAGCCTTTGGCTGGAAGTGATCGCTACAGTCCAAACGAGTTTGGTACCATTCCTGATGGACTCAGGTGATCCCCCTTCGAGGACCCTTTCAGATGCTACTTTTTTTTATGCATTCCCTAACATGTGAAGGTATATTTAGAGGTTTTGACCAATATTTGAACTTGTGCTCTCGGTTTCAATCGCAATGTTTGTCTTGAGTTGTTGGCGTTGTCGACATCTCATGTCTTGTGATGAGCAAGAAATTTTGTCTTTGATACCATCAATTTGATTTATTTTTATTAGTATATTGTAAAAAAATTATCAGAATTTTTGATGTAAATGCTTTTCTTGCTTCCTAGATATTATTTATGTATGTATATATGTATTTATAGCTGATCATCACCTTTGTATGTCTGCCTCTAATTTGGACAGCTTCAAGGCACTACTTAAGCGTTATCAGATGGCACGAGCTCAAGTTCGGAGCTGGAGTGATTTTTATACCGCCAGAAATGGAGGCAGGCCGACGGTAAGCAGGCTGTCTTAGCCTCAAATCCTCACTATAAACAGTTATGGGAAACAGTTATTTAGTTTCTGTGTTCCCAAGTGTTTTTGACATTTTTGCACAATAATCTACCTTTCATTTTGTCTGTATGGGCACTGTCAGTTTTTATTGGAGGTATTGGAGCTTAAGAGATAAATGAACGGAAAAAAAAGGAGGATATTACAAATGGACTGAAGTAGTTGTACATATTTGGAGCTTGTGAATGAACATGGCTTTGTGGGAAAAAAGCCTCGGAGACTTTTTTTTGTACCTGGAAGCCTTGAACTGAGGACGATTGTAGCTGTTGATGTCATTGTCCAAGTTGAGCGGCAATCTTTGTTCAATCTTTGTTCAATTGTTGTACAATCTTGGTTCAATCGTTGTACAATCTCTGTACAATCTTTGCACAGTCTTTATACAATCTTTGTAGAATCTTTGTTCAATCTTTGTAGAATCTTTGTTCAATCTTTGTACAATCTTTATTCAATCTTTGTGCAATCTTTGTTCAATCCTTGTACAATTTTTGTGAAATCTTTGTACATTCTTTGTAAAAAAATTGTACAATCTTTGTTCAATCTTTGGACAATCGTTGTAATATGGACAATTGTAGAGAAAGGTCAGTACTGAGTGCCGATGTTCATATCTGGCTTTGTGATTTTGTGGTTTTTGAGCAGATGAAAGATGTGGATGGAACTGATCTCCCTTGGCTCAAGACGAAGTTTCGAGAGTATGTCGATTTGAAAGCGGAACTCGAGCTGGTGGCGAAAACCAAAGAGCAACTGTTAGAGTACCAAGAAGTTCAACTGCTCTTTGGAGGAGATCCGACTCCTGCAGCGAAAATTTTACCTGTTGATAACCACGTGGAAATGGACTATGTAGACCAATGGATTGACAATATTTACTACAGTGACTCATCAGAAACGGAACGGCGCATTACTGACCAGAAGAGCAGCTGTAGAAATAATGTAAAAAATGATTCCTCTTTAGTACAAAATAAAAGTAAAGGTAAAAGCCCGAGAAAGCATTTAATATTAGATAGACATGATTGTGACAAGCCTTCCAAAGAGGGTTTATTATCGGGTCCAAATGGGGCAACAACACGGGTGTTGTCTACTGCTAGAGGAGCCGGCCAGTCGATAAAGGGGAGTCGTCTTCGAAATGACAAATTAGATCAACCTAACGATGACTTTGTAGATAAAAGGAAAAGGTTGCCTGGGAGTGGAGGGAGAGGCTCTTCAATCCGTTCATATGCGACACAACAGGGTTTTCTGCAACAGTTTTCTCTCCTTCAAGATGGTTTGTTAGCCTTTCACAGAAAACCGCAACTCTTGCAGAAAATGGAGATCGAATGTGGGGAAAATCAGGGAAATTGGGAAAATCAAAAAAATCGAGAAAATCGAGGAAATCGGGAAAATCGGATGTTGGTGGAAGCTTTGGAAATGTGTTGGCATTCGCTAATCCAAATTGGAGTGGCTGTATCGGGCTCCCTATTGTTACTCTACATATTTTTATATTGGGCGTATGTGGATGCAAGAAAAAGGCCATCTCATGTTTTGTCTTAATGCTCATATTTAGGGTTTGGGACCGACTTGTTGTACACATTGAATAGTTAGTAATATGTAAGACACATTTGTAAATTAAGCAGTATAGGTTTAGTATACCTTAAAGAAGGCATTTTATATTTTAGTGCCGTTGCTTTTGCCTAAAGGAGAGGCCGAGAATCTTATCTCGTAGTGGTATTGGTGTGTTGTACAGTTATAAAAAGAAAATAATATTTCTGTAAAGCAGATCGGATCAATAATCTGAAGATGTAAAGGATACATATTATCTGATGAAATATAATGAACATTTTATGACTAGAATTGTGAGGAATGCAATGTTCTTATCTCATATGAGAGGCACTTGTATCCTCACAGATTTTTTCCCTTACAAATTGGAAAAAGTACTACAATTCATGTGACTACCCCAATCACACCAAATAGCTATGCCAAACAATGAATGGGGATTCTTGGATAGTAATGTTTTTTTTTTTTTTTTTTCATGTGATCGGATACAAAAACTTAAGAAACAATTGTTCCAGCTCATATTCTACAGTGAGTTTGTCAAACACGAAGTAGCGTGATTGTAGACCATCTAAGTTCATGTAAACAAAAGAAATGGAAGTCGAGACGAAACTGGAACTTCAAACACTGGAGGAAGGAAACTAAAATGAGAAACACTAGAAAGAGACTGGCACACAAAAAAAGGGCAAACTAACAAAACAAAAAACGAAAAGAAAAAGATGCACAAAACCAACAACAGTATAACTTACTCTTACAAAAGCCACCCAACCAATCGCCAAATATCTAAGAGCAGCCTGTAAAGTCCCCAAAGAAAAACGTATATTCCTCCGTGGAGGAAGTTGAGGGAGATTCCGAACACATCAACGATCCATAACCGCCGTAGAAAATGAAACAAGGGCAGAAGCTTCCACAAGCTCTAAAACCAGAGATAAAAACCATGACGATAATCACGAGCACAAGAGAATAATTTCCAAGTTTTTTTTTTTGGGTTTCCAAGTTTCTTTTTTGTGGACTTGACATGGCACCCATCTGGAAAGAACATCCACCAGAAGTATGGAGAAACTCATCCGAAGCAATGCCCAAACCACCAGATATCCCAACCTCCATCAGAATAGAGTCAATCATTAACATCACGATTGAGTACATAATCACACTCCTTTTCCCAAGGAGCCTCACTCAAGACCACTCCAATATGTGTCGAGCCCCGTGACCCGCGACTTTAACAAAGGCAAAGTTCGACAAAACAACGTCTCCAAATAACTGTAAAAATAACAAAATGGGTCACTCAATCTAGCAAAATAATATCAATCTGTCGCAAAGGAAAAATGGGACATCTTTCCTCGAAAGCAATGGTTTAACTCGCTTCCCTCCGCGTTCAGTTTTTCAGTTTCATCTTTGCTATCCACATCTTTTATGGTTCCCATGACTCAAACGGTTTACCATAGAGCTTTCTTAATGAAGTCTTCTTCTTCTCATTAGCAATAATCGTAAAAAATGTCATGTACCTGAATTATCTCTTCCCTAAGGGAGAAACGGAGCAAATGGACGCCCCTCAGATTGTGTGACACGGTCACACGGTACAAACCAGGGAGTGTGGTAATAAAACATGAGGGAGACCTCATTTTCTACCAAACTTGGGGGCAATAGTGAACTCAACAGGCAATTATGAAACTAAGAGTGGAAAGAATGGTCGAAAATTACAGACATTTCTACAGACAAGATTTAAAATGACGACCTATCCAAGAGATAAGTTCACCCGAAAAGAGAAATGAGGCGATGTACAGAGTTGGAAACAAGTGCCTCAAGAACCCTCAGATCGAGCATCACGACAACAGCCCTCAAACCGAACAGGCCCCGAAAGTTTTTGACACGTGTAAAATCTTTGACACGTGTAAGTGGGTCCGGTAACGAGGGTGGAGAAAACCGACATACTTGTCAAAGTAAGGAGAATTACAAGAGCCTTCTGTGAAAGAGATCGACGAAAAGAGAAGACAGTGCCCGAAGTATGAGCGATGATGATGAAAGGACATAAGAATCTCGGGCCAAAAAATGAGAGACGAAAAAAAAGGCAATAAAACGCCAACTCCCCAAAAAGGCAGCAACCCCACATGTGCTGTAAATATTAAACCCACCACTACCTCCCCTCGGGAAGAGATGCCTCAATGCGAGGGTCGGTGCCAGATTCACTATCGAAGGTCCCTCGGCCAAATAAACGGTGGAGGATGTCCATCTAGTTTCTATGTTAGTTTCTTTAGACAACTCCATTTCCATGTAGAGGTCCTTTACTTCGTGAATAGAGAATATACAAATGTATGAGTGGGAAGGGAAGTACGGACTCCTTGTCCTTCTCAAAACTACCACCTGTTATTGTTATATGTGAATGATAATCCTCACCGTACATCATATCATCATAATTATCGTAATCGGCAAAAATCTTATGAATAAATAAGTGACGTCCGAGACAACAGAGATCCTACTTGTGATGTATATTCATCATGTTTTCATTATACCTGGGATACTTGTGTGAAATGTACATTACATTCTTATATCATTATCACTAAATAAAAAATAAAAGACTTATCACTGAATGCATCCAAACAACGTATTTGCATTCTCATAATAAGGATTATACACATTTTTTCTCAGTCGTTTTCGTTAGTCCTTTCACCAAAGACTGGTCCCATTGGACTCGAATGACCATTTATCAATACTTGCAAATTAAAATGGATACAAACTTATTCAACGCCATATCGGATTCAACACTAATACACACTACTACTTAATCCAGAAATGTGAAGTCATTTCGACTTTATTGGCCTTTACTACCTTCAGTTTGAATTTAACAATTGAATTTTCGGAATCCTAATCTTAACAGTCAAATGTCTAGATGACGTCAAAATATGGCAAAAGTGTTTGTGGGGAGGCAAGCATCTGTACACACTATTTCAAGTGGATATCCATTTGAATTTTGGAGGGGCTAAAGAACCACCAAAGCTTGTCAACAAACTTGACAAGCCTCCAATTGTTAGGAATATTAAACAAGTTTTGCTTTAAAAATATGAACAGGTTTTAATCTCGGGTACATGAGAAAGGACAAAAGCGATAATCATTTGAACCGTTGAAAACCAGCCATGTCATTTGGACCTGAATTAGAATCAATAACACTAATATAAACCCCGTGCTAATAATATCTGTACTCTAGTAGCGATTCACGGTGTCACTCTCTGACGATAACCTCGCCCATTGCAAGCATGCGAGAACTTGAAATCTCAAACCGACAAATCAATCGTGTTAACTCAAGTCAAGTCAAGTCAACTGAAGTAAACTCAAGTCAACTCAAGTCAAGCCAAGTCGAGTCAAGTCTAGAGTCCACTTGTCTACAGAGGACCATACCAAAACTGTCACAATGTGACATAACATAAACAGTGTGGCAGAAGCGAGTACACCACAATGCACCTCAATGGACCATTCATAGGATAATACTGATTTCCGTATATGAATTGACCATCTGCAGCAGTGACCTTGACCTCTCTCATACATAATTCACAAGGTCCTCTTGCAAAACATCACAATCACAGAGCCACTCCCTCCCCCTCCGCCCTCTCCCCCTCCCCCCCCTCACCCTCTCCCCCTCTCCGTCTCCCTCATTTGTTAGATTTACAGCACGTTTCCGAGACACTGTGGTCGCCGGTGGAGACGCACTAAAACCCACGAGCTCTAAATCACAACGGGGATAAGACCCAAAGGACCATACTCGATCGATCCCAGAAAGAGGGAGAGATCTAATGAAAAATTGGAACTTACTATTCTTGCCCGACAACAAAAGCGCACTAATTAACATAAGAACAACCATTTCCAAATCTATATCTCCCTCCGACCCAAAGGACTCACAAGATTTGTCACTCTTTGTTCCATAACTACTGGTGTTACTAGTTAGTGACCTAGATTTTAGGCTTCCTGCCTGAATTCCAGCAAAAATCTCTTGAGCCACACTATTTGGAACAAGTGCGACAATTTGCGACGTTTCATCCCACAGTTCAATCTGTTGAAAAACACATATTAAGAATTAATGGAGGCGTGACCCTTTTATGCCCATATAAACATATCCTTTTATGCCCATATCCCATATTAAAAAACAAGATAGAAATTAGAAAAACAAAATTATGCCATCGACAGTGAGGATGGTAACACTTACAAAGAAGGGGCGATAAATCGACCCCAAAGCTCGGACTCGATTGCACCCATAATTACTTGTACCATTCAGACTTTCGCAGGTAGTGACAGAATGTCGCATTTTCCAAACGTCCGTCAATTCTTCATCCCAACAAGGACAGCTGGACAATAGAAGCACCGAATAACGACGCATGTTGAAACATTCTTGATAAGTTACAATCACAACTAACTACGTGACCTTCATTAGAATCATACATTCTTGATAACCACAACCAATCACACAACCCTCATTATAACCATATTTCTAAAGTGACCGATTCGGAAGCCAAAAATTGCACTGAACCGCAACAGAAACATTAACCTCGCTGAAGTTTACATACAGACACTCACCCCAATACTATTTTGACAAACTAAAAAACTGTCAAATTTCAAGCACGACAATTTTCAGTAAGAAGGGAAGGACACAAATGTATGAACCTGACACTAACCTTGTGGAACCATCCAGCAACTCCCGGCCACAGTCGAGGCAACCATAGCCAATCAGAGAGGCTAGGGCTTGACGATTGGACTCTAACATAGGTCCTCCTTCGCGACACCAAGGCATTCCCCAATTCCTGGAGCCACTGTCTCCTTGATGTAAAGGTGGAAACACAAGTTGGGAGACCCACGCATTCACCTCAAATACAGCTGCCAAACGACAGCCACAGTCAAGCTGCTTGTCAGTTTATAGAAGCGGAATCAAGGGAGAAAAGATAAAAAAGAAGGACAAATGACATGACAATAGACGGCCGTTAGACAGTAGAAGGTGGAGGACAGTAGATGGTAGACGCTAGAATGTAGTATGTAGTAGACTGTAGCGGACGGTAGATACATGCTTGAACAATTCAGTCATATTCAGTCATATTCCACAATTTATGTTGCAGCGTGACATCCATCACTTAACATTAAAAAATAAAGCAACAGATGATGATGATGATGATGATATTGCTTGCAGTCCATCTGTCCTCGGACTTGCAGATAACTGTGCCTTCCGAAGGGGTGACTTTGTAAACAAAGACAGTGGTATTCAACCAGATTTAAGAACCCATATAAAAGATGGCAAAAAAGAAGTAGAAAGTCGGCATTAGCAACAAAGTGTCATTTTCACGAAAACGTGAAGAGGGTCTAAAAACAAATGTCACAACAACGTTCACGTATATCCTGAACGGTGCATAAAGCACAAAGGATGACATTAGCTAGAAAAAAACGGTCATGAATTTTTTGAGCACTGAGGCCCTAGCCTCAATACTCCCCTCCCTCCCAACAATAACAAATAACAATTGGAGGAAGCAAAAACGGTGGCCTGAACACTACACTGGCCATACTACTAGAGTTAATCACTCCATCTGGAGTGAGTGTTTTTTTTTAACCAGAATCATAAGTTAGTGTTTAACAACACTATGCAGTCAAGTGGCTCATAATTCTAATGAAGTGCTACCGCTCATCATTCACTACTCGAAAAGCGATGTAAGGTGTAGTTCGTCTGACGAGGTCCAAGAATGTGGAGCAGATTACTGCCCTCGGCTCCAATTGCAATTGACAATGTAATGATTTGGGGTCAATAAAGATGATAATGCGTAAATAGCATACCTCAGAATGATTTGTGTAACTACAGAATATGATTTTGCGTAGGTGAAGTCAAACAAAAAAGGAGACATTGACAAGGTGCATGTTATTGTTGGTTGACTGAGGCGAGATATCCTCCAACCAGATTCAGCACCCCCACCTGAACTTCCCAAGCTGTCCACTTTTGCAAGATATTCCAGTTTTATCACTTTAAAAGCCTCATTTTGTTCATGTACATTTTTGAGCTTGCGTTCCGAACAAATACTTTGCCCCTCCTCTCTCACCGGGAGACCTGATTGTAGCATCAACAATTCCATCTCTTTTCCCTTCTCTTCCCAAGTCTCTTTCCCCGTCTCTTCTCCATGGTCTATTTCTTTCCTGAGTTTGCATCCGACTGGCTCGCTACTAGTTCCGTTTCTTCCAGCTGGCACCAACAGCTTGTGTCCAAAATGTTTTGAAGCCAATGAGATGAGTGTGGCCTGTTTCGTTACCGCCCATTCCAATACTATAGACAATCTCTTCTTCACATCTTGGTCGCCAGACGTTCTGTTCACAACATCATCCAAACCTGCACGCAAAAGTGACCCATAGAAAAGTCATGAAATAAACCATTCGGGTACAAATAATCCAATTATGGACATATTTACAAAGGCTTTCAAAAGCAGAAAGAACTAGACTCAGCGGCAAATTAGGATTTAGTTCCTCCCAAGCCGCCAAAGCACCATTATCTTCACCAAAAAGTTTGGAAAAAATGTGAAGAAGTTATAACATGTGTAAACAATCGGCCATAACTGGGTGAAAATTGCCTGTATACCTTTCCCTTCTGCCAGCTGTTGGCACTTCAGAAGAACCAGCACCACGGACTGGCGTTGTGATGACCCTTCTGTTCTACCACGAAAGGAGTGAATAACAATGTCTAGTACACCTCTGTTAAGGGTTTGACATCTCCCAATATTCGTGGTCCTTCCCTCATTATTGCAAATAGACAGTTTTTTTTTCGCCGTGTTTATAAAACAGATAGCAAACAAAAAGGTCAACCTAGAATAACTACGGACAGACACACCTGTCTTCAAACTAGCTATGGTTACACCCTAAAATGAGTTAAAAAAAAAATAGCTTATTAGAAAAATTCCGCTGTGGTGCCCCTTCTTGCTTTCTTAATAATACTGCATTTGACAGAAGTACTCAAAAGCGACAAAAGAGTAGTGAAGGATGCTGTCAAGTAGAAGAATGTCGCCGACCTGGAACTGTTTTCTTGCACAGTCTTGCCACAACACAACTCCAAAGTAGCTCCGAGTCTCATCTCCAATCTTTACACAAGTCTTGCAAACCTTTGTGCCTTTGCGCGTCGTGATGTCCTGCCACCCCTCCATATTTCCAACTTCAGCTGTTTTTAAAGAGGAGGCTAAACCGCCCATCACTATTAGCGTTCGTGAATTATTACCATTAACATTTCATTAAAATTAACTATGCATTGCCACGTGGCTCATCACGTGCCACTTAATTAAGTAGTGTCATCAACACTATTTTATGACTTTGGGTCAGAAGACTTACCGCTAAAAGAACTGCAATCATATACAATAAAAAAACTCAGGAGCAGCAAGGGATGGGACAATCATAAGTTGTAATATAAGCTTAGGCAAGTTTCCGCGAGCCAAAAATAGAGGTCCCAAGGGAGGAATTTGAAAAGTAGGCAAAGATTTGCGCCACAAAAATTAAAGAAGTATTTCACAACCTTGTCAAATGAAAAAAAAACAATCTTTCATAAACATTCATTTATGAATTTGTTTCTAATGGTCAAGTGCACAAACTTTTCTTCAGTTTCAAAACATTTAACTGTTTACAGAAACGAACAAAATCGTGAAATCATAATACAGCCTAGCTTGCTTACAAACCAGAACAACATCAGGTCATGATCCCTTTACACCAAAGTTTAACGTTTGAAAGCGTACAGTACACTAATTTGTGGTTTCCACGAACAGTAAATACACATCTGTAGTTACTCAGCAACAACATGTAGTATTTCTTTAGTTTTTCGCACATACGTGGCAGGTCACAAGCACCAAATTCTCTTGTACTATTTTTTTTGTTTGAGAAAGATAAATCTTTTGCATATGCTGTTATTCATTCGTCATTCGATGAAAGAGGAAAACGAAACAAGAACCAAAAAACCTGGAAAATATGCAAATCACATGATCTATTCTTAAGAGTTTGAGACTGATAAATCCAAATCAACTTGTCAATCCTATGTGCAAGAAAGGCAACAACTTAAAGCGTTTCGAGTTTTTCCATACCTCTGTTGCCATCACTTGTTGAACTAGAGCAATAAGCATCACAGCCTTTCCAATGTGTTCTTCCGTACAATGGAGATCCACCAGAGGGTTACTGCGATACATTCCGGGAATCGATTTAGCCATGGCTTGGTGGAAGTGACCTTCATGTTCAATTGCTTGTTGCTTTGTCCCTAGGCCTCTAAGGACGAAGCTCTGTCCTAGATTTTGAATTCGATTAGCGCGCAATCTGTCTGTACGATACGGTACTGTACACCGCCAATCGCTATTAGCGTTGTGTACGCTAATTCCGTCCCGCTTTTTTTATTATTATTCTCAAATAGAATTATCCACACTATTTAAAAAAACCTAATTCCTAATTAGAATGGACGATTTCTTCGAAAAATTTCAAATTCCCAATTAGCGTAAACCACGCTAATTATTCGTATACGCTAAAAAAACTTACACGCTAATAACGATTGGCGGTGTACTTGTAACGAACCTAAACTGTACGTTTCAAAAGCGAGTTCGTCCTCCGCTTTTGTTACCGAGTAGCACAGTGAATCGCATCGGAACGATCAGCGAAACGCATCGGGCCGATGGTGGATACGATTCAGCTGACGTAGCAGATCATATAAGCGCAATTCGGTATCAATCATCCCAGTTGCTGATCGGCTGGAAGGCTGTTTGAATGTACGGTAATCGAATCGTCCTTGATTTTGTAGTCGAGTAGCAGACTGCATCGCATCTAAGTACAATGGTCGATGCGATAAAGCTGACCTGGGAGATTGTGTGAGTACGATTCGCTATCAATCATCCAGTCGGTGGAAGCTTAGGGTATGTCCCCATGTGCCAAAGTAAGGGGTTTTTTCTGTTGTTTTCTTGTAAAACTTAGCGCCATACCGTGTAAAAAACAAGCGTACAAAGAAATCAAAAAAAGTAGAAGTACATTTTGCGTCATCGTCAAACTTAGAATGTACTACATGCCCTCGCCCTCGCCCTCGCCCTCGCCCTCGCCCTCGCCCCCGCCCTCGCCTTGCTTTTACTTTGTTTCGTCGCATGGCTCATCATGGACCTATCAGCTATATAGGGTTACAAGCGCCAACTTGGGGGGTTAAAGAAAAACACACTAAAATTAGAGTGACTAACCCCACCAGCAATGAGCAACATGTGAATCCACCAGTGGCCACAGTGAGACAGAATACAAAGTTAGAAATGCAGACATGCAGCTTAGTGCTCTACATACAACTCAAAAGGTACACAGAAAAGGTACAAAATACTATTGCAAGGATAAACCTGTATTGCAGCTGCACAGTTCATTCATTCACGACCAATTCAGGCTATTACTGACGTAAGTTTTGCTTACATTCCTCCAGCTAGGAGGTAAAACTGTGGGCGTCTCCAGAGACAGCTGTCGATCCCACGAGATGGGAATTCCCTTCAACCATCTCATTTGGCATCAAATAGATCCCTTCTCAAAGTTCCGACACTGAATGCCCAACAGACTCTGTTACTAAGTGGCATATGTGAAAACAACAAACAGTAACAGAGATAACACCAGAGACACTTAGAACACGTTGCAAGGAAGCACTCGTGACAGTCAATGTATCGAGATTATAATATGGCTGTCATCACTTTACAATTATTTTTCCTAAACTGAAAAATGTCACAAGGCCGAAGGCTGAAGAAGCTACTCGTTTCAAGAACCTCGTCAAACATAGACACTAATTGGATAGCCTGGAAAAAACATAAAATAGGTCGGAAAACATACAATTGGTTGAAAGATATAATATATTGAAAAACAAGAACCACGAGCGTATTGGCTATTATGGCCAGAACCACCGCCAAAATACCTTTCAAACAAACTAAAGGTGAACTAAAGGTTTGCTCAACGCCACTATGAGAATTAACAGTCTTTCTCCCGACTGCCATTGTGAATTGTCACAGATACAATTTCTTGTGCAATATTTTCCTTTTTTTTGTACAATTTCAT
Source organism: Zygnema cylindricum (assembly GCA_037447655.1). Classification (NCBI taxonomy): domain Eukaryota; kingdom Viridiplantae; phylum Streptophyta; class Zygnematophyceae; order Zygnematales; family Zygnemataceae; genus Zygnema; species Zygnema cylindricum. The sequence continues at coordinate 153,833 of JBBHKE010002352.1, forward strand.
GTACAACTTATGCTATTTCTTTCTCTTTATCCTTGAGATGCAAATTAAGGTGGAGATGATAACCGTAAGTGACTGGTTCTCAGTAGTTGTGCTCAGCCATGACAGCCATGGAGTTAGAAGAAGAGTCTTCCATTTCCGGTTCCTTTTCTGTTTGACAGCTGGTCTCGAGATCGAGAAGATCCTCTGGAGGGGCCACTGGAGTACTCATTTCAGGCCACGTGGCGCTCCGGTCGTGGGCCAGTGACTGCATAACAGAACCGAACAAACATAATTTAGAAAAAGAGTTATTTTAAACAAACGTTATTTTAGCCAAACGTTGTTTCAACCAAAAGTTACTTTAAACAAACATCATTTAAAACAAACGATGATTTAACAAAACGTTATTTAAAACAAACGTCATTTGAAACAGACGTTATTTTAAACAGACGTTAATTCAAACAAGCGTTATGTTAAACAGACGTTATTTCAAACAAACGTCATTTTAAACAAATGTAATTTTAACCAAAAGTTATTTTAACCAAACGTTATTTTAAACAAATGTCATTTTAAACAAACGACACTAACAAAAGATATTTTAAACAGATGTTAGTGTAAAGAAATGCTATTTCAAACAAACATTTTTCGGCGGAGAGGAACAAAAGATTCTGGGAAGATAAAAGGGTGATTACACGAGAGAAATTTAACCTAGAGTTTCACCACCTTTAGAAACAATTCCTGAAAAATTGTACGAATTGTGTACAATACCCTCAAAACGAGGGTAAAATATATTTTGTGTAATTACCCTGTGAATAACTACCCTGTAATTACCCTATGTCTTCTCTCGACATTCAAGAAGGGACAAAAAGTTAAGGCAGGGCCGAAGGGAAGGGAAGGGAAGGACAGGGAAGGAAAGGAAAGTTTCATGCCTGAGCTTGCGAGCGGAAGTACATAAAAGGAGTGTAGCGCAAAAAGTTGGAAACACGTGATGTGTAGATATCCGCATATCTGCTCCACAAATTCCATTGACCATCCCCCCACATTTTTTTGTTGCATTGGTGAGAAAAGAAGCCTAGTCCTGTTGCGTCAGGCACTTATATGCGACAAAGACAAAAATCAACTATATTTATTTATATGACATCTTAATCATCAATGTTATGCAGAAAATGGTTGTATATTGTACTTTTCAATTTGACGCGTGAGATGACTTTTGTCCCAGAGTCCAGCGCGTGAAAGATAACCCCATCTGCATTCACTCAAAGAGTCCAACAAAAATCCTCTCATCACCCCATTAGTTTCATGATGGTTAGAAATGGCTTTAATACTGTACACCTTGTATCGCAAAACAAAATTAAACAGAAAAGACGGCGATTCGGGTATTTCTCTAATTGCATATACATATGTTTGGTGGTTCACTTGAACCTACCGCTTATTAAAATGTACTCCATCTAGGTTCAACATGGGAGCTATTTCCTCATCCATCCGTTCCATGAGCAACAACATCCGTTGCATCGAGGACGTCAATTCGCCGTCACTCATTTCATCAAACGCTTCTGTCTGCCATGGCCAAAACACCATTGAATTGCTGACATCAGCAAATGTACGACAAAATAATCAAAATGACTCGGACGCTCGTGCTGAAAAGAGTGGAGGTTTGGGTCTTCTTCAAGGCAAATATTGCTGAGTCTATTTATACACAAAAAAATTCCATGCATAGTGAGACTACATGGGTGTAAGGACGGATAAACTCACTCTCTGCACGTGACGCAGTTAACAAACAAGAGACAGTAGTCATCACTAATCCATGGATTGCAACACATTATCCTCGAAAATTACACGACCTGATGTTAGAATCACGCATCATCAAAGAAACTGCAAACGTAAGACTTTATAGCATGACTAAAAAACCCTAAAACTTTTGTGTGACTTGACCATGAAACATCCATAGTGTTTTTGGTTGCTCTACAACTGTCATATTCACTGTCTCCCCTGATATTGAACCAGAAACAGTGAAATTCTAACAGAAACCAAATCGGCCCCAGCAATGCAACACTGCATATCCAGCGTCGAGGGGGAAGAGAAGGGAAGGGAGAGGAAGGGAAGGGGGAGGAGGGGGAGGGGGGGAGGGGGGGGGAGGAAAGAAGGAGGGAAACAGAGGAATGGAGGAAGAGGGGAAAAGGAGGGGAGAGGGAGGGCCAATCGCATGCTGGCCGGTTGAGAGACATCATCCCAGGCCCTCCTTCTGGTCGATAAGCTCTATCAGGCTCTCACGATGTTCTCTCCCATAGGCCAAAGCCTCCACCTACACCATAAATCATTGTCGGAGCAAAGTCATTATTAGCTTGGGGTTTATATCGATGTTAATAACTTATATTCAGTTCTGAATGAAGTGGTTGTTTTTAAAATGTTTAAAGAATGAGCATGGAGATAAACACAATTAATATTACTGATGTCGTTTTGTGGTCAGAGGGAAAAAAAAAAAAAAAACCGCCACTGAATTAGTGTTATTAACGCTAACAACGATTCACGGTAAAAACGCTCCACCCGGCCAACCAATCAACTTAGATGGAAAACATTCTGACATCCAATAGGAAGAAGACATGTTTTTACATTCAGCAAACAAAGGTTTAGGGATTTGATTCTAACTGATAATTACATCAGAATAAATCTCATCAAAAGACTCTCATCAGAAAATCATTCTCGTGGCTTAGTTAGGTCATATAGGTATTAGGAGAGTAAGTACTTCACTGACCCAAGTTCATATTGAATCATAAGAGCGATGACATGAGTCTCACAGGCAGATACTTATTGCCAAAAGGTAACCCATATATGAGGATACATTCATAAGTCAAACCTCCTGTAAAAAGGACGTTCGTGGACCACTAAATGACGAGACTTGCTCCCCAAAGCCAAATGAAAATAAGCGCTGACAACGCCAAATTGCCTTGTCACCATAACAGTATGATTGGAACCATATCGAATCCAGTAGGACATTACTACTTAATATTTTACAATGCCTTTTATCTGTTTTAACGTAAAATAACTACTAAAAAATATCCACTGCACCAAAATGCAATATAAACCTTGCGAAAAGCTTTGTCGAAAACAACAAAGCAAAATAGCATTTCCATGCGCTCCAAATCACCAAACCAAAACCAACACCACCCTCCAACTCCCCCATCAATGGTAGAATACTAAAAAAAACCTTACTTCTCGTTCCAATTCTCGGCAAATCAGAGCCGTCCGCCACCGCAGATGCACTTTGGACTGACTCACATCCGTATAGATATGGTCTCCAACATAAAGAGTCTCATCCCCTTGGAATCCCAAAGCCTTTTCCACCATCTGGGCACTGCCTCCACAGTAGAGCCCACCTGCAAAACTCAGACACTCCCCATCACAGATTTGTCACTTTTCAATTACTTGTCAGTTTCTGTGAGGTGATAGTGGTTTGGGCCCAAACCGGTTTAAATCCAAACAGTTGATTTTCTCCAAGGCTTTTAAAATTCTTGCTTGGCAGAAATGAAGAACTTTTTCTAGAGCTTGACTAAGGGCTTTTAGGGTTTTCCAGGGTGGGTTTTTTATAGTGTTGGGTATCGAGGACCTTTTGCCGATATTCGATATATATCGAATTTCAGGTACCCGATAATCGATATATCGCTTCGATATATCGAAAATCAAAATATCGCGATACATCGCCGATATATCGAGGCATTAATAAAAAAAAAAAATGAAAATTTTCACAGGTATCCAAAGTCACGTGCCTTCAGACAAGGTGACCGTAAAATCTTTGCCGAAAAGAAATACGGATTTTTCCTGAAAGTCAGCAGAGTGAAGGAGATCTCTGAGGTACATTGACGTGGTACACTTGCGAAGTACGCGTACATAATAAGCAAGTACGGATTTCCATACGAAAATGGTCGGTTTTCAAATCTTTGACGATTTTAAAGATTTGATCGTCAACTTACAAGGAACCACTCAAATCGAAACACGTATGTAAAAACTTGTTTACAGACGATACGCGATGTAACCGAGGCCTCTGTAATACAGAATTTTTGCTGTCCGTACTATTACAAAGACCTCCTGATGTAACCATACCCCAAATAAGTAACTATATGTAACTTTTAAAATATAACTCCAAATAGCGTGATTCTTTCGCGGACGTCTACCAAATTTAGTACTCTATAATCATAATACCTAAATACCCCTTTATAAACAAGTTCGATCCGCTATTGCTGTTACATCGTGCCAGTAGACATCGTTTCTCAATTATGATTGGCGCCACGTAGGCTAATTTTCATATTCTTAAAATCTAGAAATATTCTTCAAGCTTAAAATATGTTCATCATATTTGTACTGGTGGAGGTAGTTAATGATTCGTACGAAAATTTTGGGACCAAATTTCAATTTTGAAATTGAAAATCGAAATTTCGAAACAGAATGTCAAACAGGCGGCGCAAACTTTTAAGGTCAACGGATGTCAGGAGCGTGCGAAGATATTTCGGTCGACCTTCATACACCGTGGCGGAAGGCACATGGCATATACGACGTGTTCGATTTTCATTGCCTGTTCATGGTGGATTTTTTTTTATACTTTTCACGTGTACTAATGATACGCGACCAGTCTGAAGAAACTCTCCTCGTCGAGGAGAGTCACTTCACACTGGACGATGTGCGCGATTGCTTCGCGAATCTAAAAAAGTGAAAAATCCAACGGTCGATACTTATGCCTATAATATTGGAGCCATCCAGTAGACATGTTTCGCCATGTTTTGTTTGACAAAAAAAAAATGGTACGAATCTGTATGAAATCGTACGGCATCCAGTAAACAACCCCATTTTTCCTCTAATGGAAGTTCACCCTAAAATAACATATTATACAGAAATATAAAATATAAAATAAAAAAAAATACTATATATCGCGATATATATCGCGATGATTTATGTTGGTCTCGGTACGATATATCGAGGATTCTGCTGGATCGATATTCGATATATCGAATATCGAAATTATCGCGATATGAATTTACCCGATACCCAACACTAGTTTTTTAGGATTATTTAGGTTAGGGGCATGCGGGCGAACAGGGATTCTGACTTCAGGATGTGAAAAATAGAGGTTTGTTATTAACGTTAATGTTTTTATGCAACTTAAATCAGCTTATCTTCGTGCAATTTCCGTTAAGAGACCGTCAATTGGAATGGAAGGATCTTTCTATAGCAGCCGTCGGATTAATAATCTGACGAGTGAGCACAGAGAAAAGTTGAATTAAATGGCGAAAAAACATTAACGTTACTAATGATAAAACATTAACGTTACTAATGATACACAGTGCAGCGGGAGGAAATCTGCATTTAAGAGAACTGCAAAAGAAGCTGACACCTCAAAAGGATGCGATGAGAAGAAAGTTATCCAAAGAGAAAGGTGAGGTCACCACCTGTTCGGGCCTTAAAGCAAGGACGCATGAGTCCATCCTCTGTCACAATTTCATAAAGAGGGTGGTTCATTTGAAAGAACTCCGGTTTATGGGCCGAGACGATCACCTGTTTGACATGCAGAAATGAAGTAAGTCAAAAATGTCTGGACAGGCAAACAGAATAAGACAAAGGATATGCAATAAATAAACAAAATAGACTTCGGTCGGTCACATGAAGAAGGTGAAGGCCAACACATCACCAAAAGGAAACGATTCCCTATACGGGTCAGTAAACTTGGCGTGATGTGGTTCCTCGATACACTCGAGGAGAAAGAGATTGTCAGTAACCCTTAACCCCAAATCCCCTACCATCTTTCCTTCCATCCACCCCCACTACCCCTCGTATCTCTACCACATCTCCCTCCATCTCCCTCCATCTCCCATGCCTCGTGCAACAGAGCCCAAGGAGAGTTGCACACTGGTAAGTTTACACCAATCACCAATAGGATATTATGTTTAGGTCACTAACGAGGAATACAGACTGATATACTGGTATTGGACATACAAGTGCTACATTGCGATAATAATGTTGTATTGTCCTCAACTGTTTCTGGGATTGTACAAAGTTTCTTTTTATGGGTTTGTATGTCGATGATCATGTCAGACAATGCTGACATGGACATTTTGGTCTAATTGTGAAATTCTGTAGGTATTCGAGCATACATAAAAATGTAGATCAAATGATGTTCAGTTCGGATGTTCTTCATTTATTCGCATATACAGAGGGGCCGTAATCATACAGTCCCATGGGTAAGCACCTATATTTTTACAATACATCCTTAATATCAATATAATTTCACCACCACACATCAAAACTATCAGTATATATCGCACAAAACAATCGGTATTGAAGTTTTACCTGACGATAAGCAAAACTGTCGTCATAGGCACTTATCAGTTCTGTCAAGCCACCAGTACATTTAAATGAACCACGAATAGCAAATTTACAAAGTAGGGAGAATGTGAGCATACTCCTATTCGATTTGAAGTTAACCTGAAGAAGAGCAATGGAGCCTTCACTACCGCATCTCTCTTACTGTAGTGCTTTCCAAATTGTGCACTTTATCCATCACTCGATCCAAACCAACCGAGTGGCCACAAATATTGTATAACCTTCAAAAATATCCTAAGAAATTCTGCCAAAAAACCTAAAACGCGCCACAAATTTCACGGAAAGAATAGTCTTCAAAAACGTTCATGACCAACCAAGAACTGACCGAATCGGGGATTGGGTCAATGATTGGTTGCTGGATGTCATTCGATTGCCAAAATGAATACAAGAAACAAAGTACAGATTACATGTGCTTTGCCCATGTTGAAAAATAGCCGATGAAAACATCGCATCGAGTATTCAAAGCATCATATCAGAAATCAAATTTCAACTAGCTTCAATTCAATGCTGTACTGCTATTAAATTGCAAATTCAATGTATCTAAGGATTACCATGATATCAATGTCATTGCAACATAAAATAAATGGTTATTGCCAACGTTGCTGGAAAACCCGGCCCTACAGCCCTACATCGAAGTTACGGCCCATTCTGCCTCAGACAGAGTATTACAGGTCCTAGTTTAGAGTGAACATCCTTCATTTTGCCACCATTTTCCTTCGCTTTGCTGTGCAAGGAACCTTTTTCGCACATTAACAAGTTCTGCCAGCTCTAAAGAATAGGTCCAGAGCATAATTCAAATGTCTAAAAACTATTTGAAACGCCATATGTGGTAAACCCGTACAATATGCGTATTCAACGGTATAATAGGTGTACAGCGCGGGAATTACAACAAATAGCGTGCCGAATGGTTTTCGCACATTCGAATTATGGTCCAGACGGCAATTACATGGGCGTCACCAATTCCTGTTTTTGGCTGGCCTCAAGTTCATATTCTAGTAAAAGGAAAGTGCAAGCTAAATAAAAAACCACGAAAACAACAAAAAACAAAAAAAATCAGGATGTAGAGCAAAAATTATCACAACTAGAATAAGGAAGGGCACGAAACCCTCACCATGTCAAAAAGCTCACGCCAGCCCATCCCCTCAGGGAGGAAACGATCAAATGAATGTTGCATCATCTTATGAGTGTAGTGATAATCAGAATTTGTGATCAGAAGGAGCCGTTTCCCAGCCTGACCACATACATAAAAAAAAGCCGAGGAGGAGCCTTTTTTAAATTAAAGTTACACAAGCATTTTTTCTTTAAAGGCATCCTTAGACATCCTGACTGAGATCGAGGCTGTTTAGACATCCTTATAAGAAACTGATCATCATACCCCAACCTCTTGACTCATCTTTTCCATTCACAAAATTCTCAACTAAGTTATAATCCCACATCTTGTAAACAGCAAACTTATGCCATTGAACCTTATGCCATTGGATGAACAGTATCAAATCTTTCACCATTACCTCAAATATCACTTAAGCATCGTTAAGGTTTAAGAAAAAAGTCACAGAACATTTCATCAGACATACCAGGACAGTGAAAAATCCCAACAAGATCAAACCAGACCTGCGAAACATTCCACTTCACCGGCTTAAGATAGGAGAAAACTTAAACCTTAGTTCAATTTTAGCAAATATTTCATCTTGAAGCAGGCCAAGACAGCCATAGGTGCGGTTGAGATACTAAAGGAAGTCCTAAACATAAAAACGGCAAATAAATAAGAACCAAATAAAAACGGCAAATAAGAACCAAATGAATGGCTGATAGAAATGCCAAAGCTAACCTCCTTTTGGTCAAGTAAAGCAAGAGGTAGTTCAGGATCAAGCTCCACAAATCGATCCGGCTCATTTATAATTTCAGCCTGTAAAAGATCACGCAGTCATCAAGGAGCTCCTGGGTTACATGCCAAACTCGAAAACAAAATTGTACATGAAATTCCCTAACCTTCCATCATCCACATGAGGATGACAATCTACCGCAAACCACGTCTATATATTCCATAGTGCACAGCTCTGAGGATACATATGGAGCTCAAAACAGCTATGCTTTACTCAAACTCATGTATATCACTTTTCCGACAAAAAACAGCATACAATGATGCATTTCAACCCTTGCTTGTGTAGTTTTAGCATCCTGTGCTGGAGAATTGCAGCAAGAAGACTGACTGCTGTGTGGCAATGGTTCTAGAATAGCCTTGAATAGGTCATAATTTACCTTTAGTTGACCCTCGACATGAGCCCGGAAGAGAGCCCTCGCAACAACCTGCATGAGAAGCATCATCAGAAGAGGCCACTTGACCAGGTACTATGCCACCAGCAAGACTTCAGACATCAATTGTCTACATATATCTTCTGAAGACAAGCTTGATTCTTTGACATACCATGTCAAGATGGCTTATGAGACAATTTGTGGTTTTCTTCAACGAAGAATAACAAGGGCACTATCAACAGTCGTTTAGACATGTCTACCATCATCTTTTCCGACCACAATAGTCCTTCCATGGTGCCATACTCATCGGTGTACCGTTATTGGGATTCCTGTTGTTCTTGACATTTGAATCAACTTATCTCCATGCACACGTGTCCGATTCACATTTTGAGAACGCCAATTGGAAGGTAAAAATCTTACCTTATCGCAACTGTTGGATTAAATATCTGACGAGTGTGCACAGAGAAAAGTTGACTGAAGTAACAAAAAAAAAACATTAAAGCTAATAGCGATACATGGTGAAGTTCAGCTATTAGTCGTCACCCCACATATGAAAACCCACCTTGTGAAGTGCCTTGTAGTCCCCAGGCGCCACTTCTGAAGGCAGTCTCCCGGCATCCAATTGTGTTACCATCTAAAAGCACCAATAGGAAGAAAAGCCTCTGTCCACCATGATTAGCTTGGAAGGATAAACAGCATGCCTGAATGGTTCTTTACTACATGTAAAATCTTGCTCTTGAACTCGAAACTGGAATGAACATGAACATAGTAGCAAACGTTATCAAGATTTTTCAATTGTAGACACTGAATACATCCTTTAATTATTTTAACCAGTTCAAAACAAGTAAAACCACCTGCAACCATTTGTAAGGTTGCAGGTCGATAAAAACCTTGCAATAACCTCAACCTTTAGTAAACAACAACGCATAATACCTGTTAATGTGGTAGCTTTAAAGTAATAAACAATGTATGGTCACCTCTTAATGTCGTAGATTTATAATGCGCTTTAATGGGGAAACATAGAAATCTTATTTACATAACACATTGGTGATATGAAAATATGTTATTCTACAGCAACGTCTTATTAGTCTGGATGAAACTGTAACCTGAGACAACTTTATGAACATCTCGGTTACATGCTTGAAGGTTTCACAAATAAAAAATAAGCACTATTTCTCGCTACAAACAAGGGGTAACCTTAGTCATGGAAATGAGTGTCGACATGCTTCCTATTGATTGGTCTTCAAAGGTTTTGGCATTTTCAACTTTTAGGCAGTTACTTTCCCAAGTTCCAAACTATTGCCCATAAACACTTTTAAAATTCTTCAGCTTGGACGCACCCTGTCTAGTTTCAATACATAGGAGTGGATGTTACGGTAACTCTGGTCCACGTAATTTTTTTTGCTAGGTCACAAAAAACCTGCACCAAACAATCTTATGGTCTGTTCTTGTTTGTAAACTTTTGTAGTTACGTTTCACAAGCTTCAAGTCTCGATAAGACTCCTGCCAGTCAGCTTTTAAAAAAAACCGCAAAAGCAAAAAGTGATTTAGACTTCAAAAAATGAGCCACGGAGGCAGATCGACCGGATTGAATGGCTAGGGAAAAAGAAATTGCCTATCAGAGAAAAAAAAAAAAAGTAAACAATCCATCAATATAGCTGAAAAATAACCTTTCAACTCATCACCACATGAAACTTTTAAATGCTGAAAATATATATACATACTTGACACAAAGTACACCGTGTATCGCTATTAGTGTTAATAACTTTTTCGCCACTTAAAACATATTTTCTCCATACACACTTGTCCAATTTTCACATGGAGACCGCCAATGGGAAGGTGAGAATCTTGGCTTTCAATCGCAACTGTCAGATCCATAATCCGACAAGCGTGTACGGAGAAAGGATGTTTTAAGCGGCAAAAAGAACATAAACACTAATAGCGATACACGGTGTACCTTGTTCCAAACTCCAACTTGTGGGCTACTTGTAGTAAAACTAGGCCCTACCTGCATATACATCACCGCTTCGCTAACGCTGAACAGCGTATTCAGAAACTCCCAGCGGTCCTCATTTCGCAGATCCACCAACTCCCTCCCATACAAGCGGCTGTTCCCCATGGCCGTAGTGCATTGCAGCCCAAAATCTTTTAGAAAAAACAAAACTTTTAGAGGTTTGGAGGTGGACGCAAAGCAAATCAAATCCGAAGAGTCCGGGGAGAAACAACAATCTTTTGGTCTTCTTCGGATCCCAAAAAATCCGACTCTTCCTAAGGTCAACAATCGCAGCCACCACTTTCAGAGTGCGTGAAAGTCGCAGGTATTGTAGTAGATGTGACTCTATCAAAACTTAGATGTACATATACATTTCTCCTCCTCCACAATGTTAAAAAACCCAAAAGGCTCTCCCACCTCTCAATTTTTTCTCATATCATCCATCTTGCATTTCCATCAACTAACATCATTTTCAACGCGCGACTACTCTTTGTCAACACAGTACATTGCCCTTCCTTATTACTCTAATTCAAGTGGGCGTTATTTTGACCCAAAATCATAAATTAGTGTTAATAATACTATTTAACTAAGTGATCCAGAATGAGCCACATTGCAAGACATAATTCAGAGTAATGATTCTAGTCACGCTAATGATTCAATAACTCCAATAGTAATGCGTGGTGTACACTCCATACAGAGTCCGTAAAACAGAGTCATATATTGTGGTTCTTCGGCCGTATCCTTAATCAACCATAACATACTTCATTGCTACCATCCACTGATCTCAGAAGTAACCACTGAAAAGTACTCACCTAATTTCTCTGTTTGAAAGCATTTTGGTTCCATGCATTGCCCTCTTGACATAACCGAATCGGTCTGCCTTCACCAAATTCCCGTTTTGCTTGTCCATTATAAGTCCACGAATAACCTGCAAAGAGCTTAAAATAGTCGTGAAACACAATACATAATAACGACAATGTTTTTTTCCATAATGAAATAGCGTTTACACTTGCAAAGTGTTCAGCTGAAATTTGAACTCAAGCTCTAGAAAAAAACGTATTCAAAACCTTCATAATCATGGTTTCTGGCTGCACAAACACTTGACAAATGTTCGGCAAAATATCTGTTTCCCACCTTTGGATGCCTTGTGATCCCATTCCTATCATTCTATGTCTGTGAAAACAATGGAGACAAGCCTGCCTCTTCATTACCCGAAATTCTTCATCCTTGGCCTTCCCACCACATATTCTCACAGAAAGAAACTCAAAGTCTCTGCAATTTGAAGGCCACACTCATGTGCGTGTGAACTCATTAAAAACCCAGAGTGTTCATCAATCTCCTTGAAAAGTAGACCTATAAGAATATTTCCTTTTGTCTACCTTCCATCTTCAGCATCCAGCACATACTGGGATCACACGCTGAGTCCCATTATATTACCATCTGGACAAAAAACAAATGCAGGAAAGACTCACCAGGTCTGGGTCAAATGTGAGTTCATCGACCGGGTAACCTTTTGCCCTCAGGTTTTCCTTAGAATAGTCGTAAGCACGTCCCTCCCATGCCTGTATCCCATAAGCCCAACCGAACCCGCTCAAAGAGTTGTTGCACATGTCCAGATTTTCTAGGTTGGCAGCTACTCATCGCTACTAGAGTTGGCCACTCTAATTCATGAGAGTGCTATATTGACCCAAGATCATTGATTAGCGTTAAGACAGCATTAAATTAGGGGGCCCGGAATGAGCCACCTGGCAGTACATAACTTAGGGTAGCTAATTTTAATAAAGTGCTAAAGCTAATAATTTTTTAATAGCGTGGACAGTGTACAAAACAATTGCCATACGGAGATCTGCTATCCAGGAACTCCACTACAGAATAGTTGCAGTACAACCATGGCCAAATGGGGCGAAAAACACAAAATATAACATTAAGGACAAACTTAAAGCAGAAAAGAAAAAGGCTGACATAAAAAAAAGGCATTCAAGTATTACTATGGTTCATTCTAAAAAGAGGCAAAGGGAATAGCCATCCCAATGAGAGCCAAATCCTGAAAAGATAAAAAAGCTCTGAAGAACGCCAACGAAGAAAACACCAAAAAAGAAAGACCAAAGGTGCACACATACGATTATCCATGAGGAGGGAAATAATGTTGGAGTGTAAGGGTTAAAAAAAGAACCAGAATCCAGAAATATCAGGTATCACTATAGGATTCCACGTGCCTTTTCAAACAGTAGATTATCTGAGGCTTTGCTAACAGATTTCCGCTTGATTCCAGGGCCTTGTTGTGCTACACAGAGCCTAAATCATATCAAATTTTGGAAGGTCGTCTTAACTTCCCACTAAAACTTGCAAATGGAAGCCTCGTAGTTAAACATGTGTGGTTGATCAAACTGGCAAATTCATAAAGCTCCAAAATGCCTGTTCTACTTCAAACCTCCAGTGCACAAACCTTTTGCCAGCTCTGAAAGGAACAGTTCAGAGATTGATCTTACCGTGCAAATTTCAGAATTGTCAAACTACTTCATATTGAGCTTTAGGCCTACTTTCAACCAGGAGAGCGACAAGAATATGCCGCCACATTACAAATATTTCTCTGCACTTTACATAAGTGGACAAATTCAGGAGCATTCTCGCTGACATCACAAATCCAAAGTCTAAGTAAGACATAAACCCAACACAATGTCCACTTCACTTTAGCAGATATGATCTTAAATAGACTAGACCTTTCCTCAAAACATCCTTACAAATGGCAAAGATGGCATAGTCTTTGGCAGTGGAGAACACGAGCATATAAACTCAAAGCCAAAAAAAAGAGGTAACATGCCAACCTCACGTTCACATTGTAATGGATAAGCGTGTAGTCCATGTCGTAGCCGATCGTTGTAATGGAACGCAAGTTCAAAGTTCGACTACAAAAGATGCCTCGAGCCGCCAGGCCATGGGGGAAACATTCCTGCCATCAGCAATCAAAGGCGTCACATGGGGCGACAAGAACAAGCGCCTTTGTTAAGTTACAGCATAGACACTGTTTGCCTGTTCAAAGGTTCTGCGCTGCACTTTGCAATTTTATGTCCAATTTATGCCCCCATTTTCAAAGTGTGAAAGCTTGATAGTCAGTTAAAACTAGCTGTCTATCCTTTTAGCATTGTAGTATCAAATAAGCAAACACTGCTGGTCAACTAGAGAGTGCTAAGTGACGAAACAACAGACATTGTAAGCGCCCATGTTGCAGTTCCAAATATACCTGAAAGAAACGTTATTTTAAACCCATGACACAATTTTTCCCCTGAACATACAGAAAAGTGCAAAATAGAAACATCTCAGTAACCTTAATAAATTATTGACAGCCACGGATTCAGATAATAAGCAAATCGTCTGATGGCATCAAACAGGATACACATGTTTGCAAGATTCAGTCCCATTTGGTCAAAAAGAACAGCTATGAAAGAACCAAACACAGTTTCAAAATGAAACACAAACAAATAAATAGAATGACGCACTACTGACCGGGACTTTAAGCTGTTGGAGAAGTGTCTGGGCCTCCTTGGCTTCCGCTCGCGCCATTTCCAAAACTGGCAAGTCCATTTGGGGCTGGATCCCATTCTCGACTAGAAAAGACCTAGAAAAGACTCAACTGTCAAAAAAAAATCTCTGATTTTTTGTGTACTCGTTGTGCAAACTTGATACGATATATATCGTGCAAACTGCATTGATAGGCACCGTTTCTTTAGGTAAAATAAAGAAACTGTTTCTTAATCATACGTAACCAAGTCTATGCAGCAAACACGGACATAGGTTGCCATAATAAACAGCCATTTTCTCCAGTTTTAAAACCAGGCCATTTAATGCCTTTTTTTTTTGGCCCTCGTGATGCAACAATTCTGTATCAAACATTTTACGTCCGAGAAACATATATTCCATGGTGACAAGGAAGTATTCCTTGCTACAAATGTGAGTTTTCAGGTTTGCATTGATTCAACATCACTGCGATGATACGTATGAAACGAAAAAGAAGGGTGTACAAGAGTTGTCCACAAATACAACTGTACAAAATTAGTGTGCCCACATAGATACGTCAACAAAAGCCAGAAATATCGTCACCTATATTAGTGAATGTAATCACGGTAACTTTCCCCATGTCAGCGATGGTTTCAATCCAAAATGACATTTTGTAACACTAAGTGACAGAAAACGGGCTAGGACAAAGGCCCTTAACTCTCTCAACTAACTTTCGATAATGAACCTTCCGCATTACCATCATTTAACAACAATTTGATGACCGATGGTGGAACCTCTTAGGATGGTCATTTGATGCATAGTTTAAAAGAGTGAAAACGCTTTGAAGCACTGTAATGGTAACCCCGTATTAATATGTGTTCCTCCAAACCAGCGAAGAGGAAAGAAAGCCGCTTCATACAAAACTTACAAACATTGCTTTAAAAACCTTACAAAACTAAATGGACATGCCATTGAAATCCCCCATTCCCTCTCCATATCCACAACAGATGAAACTTTCGGTACACCTCCCGTATACAAAACGTCCAAACGTCATCATCTCCCTTTTCTAAAAAAGCAATCCATTTGCTCCTTTTCAATCCTTTCAAGTCCACCTACCAACCTCCACACCAAAACAAGCCTAGCAACTCCACTCACATATGGCATCCGTAAAGGACCGTTGGACTTTCATGTCCCCCTTTGTACTCTCTCCGAGGTAGTCGATGTCAAAACTGCGATCCTTGGAAGTAGTCACCACATGAAAAATTTCATCAGAAGCTCCTGACTCTCCAGTAGATTCCGATTCTTTTTTGGCGTTTATTGCAGAATTTAATTTCCTTCCAAAATTTCCCGATTTTTTTTTAGCTCCAGTATCCGATGAGATGCCTTCGTCGCCAGATAATGAGGAGACAGTTGTACGGAACTGGCGGGTGGGCGAGTGTGAGAGGCAGGAGGAGAGGGAAGGAGGGACAAAGGACGACATGGAGGACAGAGAAGATCCAGGAGTGCACCGAAGCGTGTGCCGCACGGTGAGTTCGAGTCCATGGGGGCACATAGCTAAGGCCATTAATGCATAAATGAAAGAGAGAGGAGAGAGGGGTGAGGAGAGGGCAGACTTGAGAGTTGAGAGAGATACCAAGAGGAAAGTAAAGAGAGTGTACCCGAAACTGTACAGCCACTTCGAAGGGTCCTTGTCCTGTTATGCCATACATTACTGTAGTAATACAGAATCCAAATAGGATACATTTTTAAAATACGGATGGAATGAAGGACCTCGTAGCGCGATGGATCGGTTTAAAGAATACTTTGAATTGCGTATCCTAGCGTCTGACAGTACAACATATCTACGATATTCGTACAAAAGCGTATTGAAAACGAGTTTAACATTCTACGATATATCACAATGCGTATCGTAGCATAGTACATCGGGATACATTTGCAATTATTAGTGTTGTATATCGGTAGCCATTTGCCGATAACCAATATGTACCTTTTTTTTACTTGCCGATATCCAATATATATGTCCGTTATATCGGTATTGGAATTATCGCTTTGGAAAGCGATGTATCACGATCGATTACCGATAAATATAGGGCTCGATAAATATCAGCGAAAATTTACTGTACGGTCTTAACCATACGATTTCACTATTATGTACGGAACAGAATCTAATACGTGGCATACCACACTGTTCAATGTATAAAATATAATACGATAAAGTATAAAGTATCATGATACAATATGCCATATACTTCACACTTATCGGCTATAAATAATTTGTTGGTTTTCAAAGGGATATACCAAGACACCTCACCGTTCGATAACCGATAACTATAGGCATCAATTTTATCGTGATAAATTTTGACCCGATACACACCATTAGCAATATGTAAGTTCAAAAAGTACCACGTCTTGGGTGGCCTTACCATCTTCACTGCACTGCCCATAGGGTTGAGGATTAATTGATGGTAATGAAATATTACAATGTGTTATACTTATTAAAAGCAAAGAAACGTTGCAGATGCAAGTCCATTTCCTCAACTTGTGTAATTTCTAGTGTTGTGTATCGGCAAGAAATTTATCGCGATAACACCGATACAGATAACTATCGGTTATCGAACAGTCAAGTGTCCCGATATATCGCTGCGAGACCAACAAATTCCTTATCGGCGTTAAGTGGAAAAATATAGTACGCTATAAAATAGTACTTTAAAGTATATTGTAAGGTATTTTTCATTGTATATAGCGTGGCATGCCACATGTAAAAAAAAATGCGTACTTTGCGTAACAGAATAACGGCGGTTCAATACGACGGAATAAACGGTACAAATGTACGGTACAGACCGTATAATAATCGCTGATAGTTGTACCAGCGTTATCGCGAGCCGAAACCGATGTTATCGGTTTCGGCGATAACACCGGTTTTTATATATCGTGCACATACATCGATTATCGGCAAGGTAAAAAAGGTATATATCGATTATCGGCAAAACCTTGCCGATACACAACACTAGTAATTTCACACTAATAATGACGGATATGCGCATCTTCGGCTAAGTCTCTTTTACTTCCTTGTTTGTTTTTCGGATTTTGTTTTTATCTTTATTTTTATAATTGCGGTTGCAGAGTGCTCTTGTACACAATAGTGGAGTTTTACACTGCATGCACACACATTGCTTATCATGGACATTAGCCGGTTTATTGGTTAGGGTTATTTTTCATTTGGTAGTATGGTGGTTGATCACTTTGCGTCGTTAGTTATGCAATTTATTTGTGTTATGGATATTGCGTAACGAATGTTATTTAATTATGTGCTCCATGTTAACACCACCCTCAATTGGAAAAAATCTTATTGGTGTAATTTTTTGAGTTTCCAAACATTATTCGTTGTGTTGTATGAGATTTAGTGAGTGGTCCGCTGTCTAATAATTCAGTACGGAATTACATGACTTATGTACTTTATACTCTAAAAATAAAACAAAAAATTACGTTAAATCTCCCCCTCTTCTGTATGTATCCCCAACCCTTCTAAATTACCATGAACTCCTCCATCGCGCCACTTCTTTGACGCCTTTCCTCTTTGGTTTTCTTTTCTCTTAACATAACCTTGATCGTGATTTCTCAACTCTAAACTTAGAAATCATTATCCAAAGTTACGAATTTTGCACTTTGCAATTTTTGGTGTTGCGTATCGGCATGAAAACTATCGCGATAAAACCAATACCAATAGTTATCGCTTATCAAACGGTGAGGGGTCTCGATATATTGCTTCGAGACTAACAAATTCCTTATCGACTATAAGTAGAAAAAGATATAGTACGATGTATAATACTAATTTGTAATATATTGTATTATATTACTAATTGTATATAGCGTGGCATTCCTCGTATGACAATCTGTTCCGTATGGAGTTAAGTACGCGCTACTATTCATGTAGGTGTACGGAATAAACCGTACAACTATCGGCAAAAGTTATCGATGTCGGTGTTACTGCGATAAAAAACCGATAAGCAATAACACTCGTACCGATATGTAGTGTCAATATATCGATTATCGGTAAGCTAATAAAAGGGGCATATAGGTTATCGGGAAAACCCTACCGATACACAACACTCAATTTGAATTCAAATACCGTGTATCGCTATGATTGTTAAATGTTAATGTTTTTTTCGCCACTAAAAATATCCTCTCCGTGCACACTTGTCCAATTTTCGATCGGAGGTCGCCAATCGAAGGCGATAATGTCGTAGCCGTCAAATTACGGATCCGACAAGACAACACTAATAGCGAATACGTGGTGTACCGTAACGATTACCAGATAGTATCGCATCGGATTACTCGATACTCGATGTGTCCATGAAAATTTGTAACCGATATGCCCAAAATACCTTTTCATTTTCACCGGATGTCCTGGTGGCTGCTGCTGATTGGTCGGTGCGCTACGACGCAGCGACACATTGACTCATTGCTGATGTCACCTATATGGCGATGCCTTCATACAATTTTTCGTCGGGTTGGAAAGGGGGGAAGAAGCAGAGGAAGGAGGGATTGAGGGAGGGAGGGAGGGAGGGAGGGGGGGGAGGGAAGGAGTGAGGTAGGCAAGGGGGAAGATTGGGAGGGAGGATGGAGAGAGGGATGGATGGACAGAGGGAAAGAAGGTAGGAGGTAGTGATAGAGGGAGGAAAAAAGACTGAAATGTCTACATATGTTACAAGCAATAAAACAAGCATCTGGCAAGATATCGCCTTACTGAGCAGCGATTTAGAACTTGTGTTCTTATAAAGACTGCGTGTACGGCTGTTGGTGCGATGAGGTTGTCGAAACCATTTGAGACGAGCTTCTCGAGGTGCTTCCCTGCGACTCTTCACACGTGCCCAATTTCCCTCCCAATGCCTTGCAGGTGCTGGTTTTGGAGCTTAGCGACTGGATACCACTCCTTCCCACTCTATGGCTCTGTGCTCAGTTCACTGTGAGGAAACAGTTCTACGACGTTTTAGGTTTGGCCTCCTCTTCCACCTTTAATGGCCTCTCTCGCTTGCTTGTGCGACCATGTTCTTCAACTCCATGGCGTATGTTTGCTCCGTCGCTCCTACAGAAGAGTTTATTTAAGCACACGATACACTTCACGAAAGTATTGCTTATTACTTCACTGTGTATCGATGTTGATTTACTCAATGGTGCCTGTCGTATTTTAGGTGACCTTTTTTGGTGAACCCTTGGCTGGTTATAGTCGTGAGTCAAATGGCTCTGCATGTTAGTAAGGCCTTGCGTGACTGCTAGGAAGGAACATTACATACACATTGTGATGCCACGGATGGTTGTCGAGATATTTGGTTGTTTAGGTGTTGCTTTGGATGAGCTCATGTGGCGGGCGTTTTTCAAGAGGAGGTGCCGGGGGTTCTGTCCCAACGTCTATTTATCGCCAGACTTTGTCTGTGCCTTTACAGTGTGTTCAAGCTTTCTCACCCCCTTGCTCTGCTATTGCAATTATGGATCCGTAAAGTGTTTAGATTGCGGAGCATTTGGGGTGAGGGGTTATTTGAGGTGGTTCTTTAGTAGTGTAAATAAGCTTAATGTAAACAGATGATTAACCTCAATGTTTGCAATTTTTCTGTACTACTATAGGTTAGAAATATGGCAAAAACAGGTATCGACGAATTTTAATAATAAAGAGCAATTGGAACAAAAATTGAAAGACAGATGGATCTGTAAAAACTGAATTCGGGGAGGAGTAAATGAAAAAGAAAACACTGTGAAAGAAACTTACACAGACCTGGGCAAGTGTTGAAGGACAAAAGAAGAAAATGCGAATAGGACAAATAGCGAGAACACCAACCAAACCGACAATAATTACTGTATAGATTCTGCAAGGCCATAAACAATACACGCCGTCTCTGAAACTTAAAAAAATATGCCTTCTGGTTCAGTTCATTGTGCACGTCACTCAGTTTAATAATACGATTGTGGCAAAGACTGTTTAGTCTTCAGAGCGGCAATATACTTCATTCCTGAACAAATTAACCTTGCTGTTGCGAAAGCTTCTTGGGGATTGGTCAACTTACGCATTGTGTATCAATTATGTGTCAGACTAAGCAAACATGCATCAAAAGATAACCGAATGATGACCAAAAGGCTGGTGGGAGAATAAGCCTACTTCACAGCTCTCAACATTCATCCAGCCGTTATCAAAAATATTTGCATAAATGCCAGATGTGAACGATTGACCTGATAACTAGGTGGCAACAGGATGCCAATACATGGACTGGTTATCGAATTTCATAACCTGGATATGATCAAGAATCAAGAAGCTTGTACAATATCCAATATTGAACGAAAACTTCCTTGCCTGGCATGACCCATCAATGCTTTCCCTTTTTTTATTTATTTCATTGGTCATCTTCTATTCAGGGCCGTTGTAAATTGAGGCGTGGAATAGAAGAGTACTCAGATGTCTTTTTTTTAAGTAATCTACCAGCAGCTTCACAAACTCCAAGCAAGATACTAAAGCCCCAGAAACAAAGAAAGAAAAACTAAAAAAAATATTTACTGCCAGACAACAGCCGACAAATTATTATTAAGTTGTAAGCCTCAATTGGTGAGCGATATCATCTAAACTCCCCTTGACCAAAGCTTCGAGAACTAAACTCAGCGCCCTTCCACTATAAGTGAAGCTTTTTAAAAATTTACATGCGACAATTTTGATATATGAACCCGTTTAGAAGTGACATTGCTAATAATGAGCCTAAGGTCAACAAGTTGGCAAACCAATCCTGCATCAATGCCTCCAGGAATGCATCGTTGATACGGGCCTCAAAGATATATAGCGCATTTTCCCAGGCCAACAAAATATATCTATTTATATGTTACTAAGGACTCCTGATTGCACGAGGACCACCACAACAATAATAACAACTATGATGATGACAGTTATGATACCACAACACATCCACTGCACATTCACAAACCACGGTTAAATGTCAGGAACCGCAATGGAAATGCCGTGTGAAAAGGCAAATGGGCAAGTCCAGCTTTGTTAAAACAAACCCGTAAAGTATAAGAGCAAAGAGTAAAGGAGTGTAAGAGTGAAGAGCGTTTATGCTCTTAATGACCAAATTGAAGTGAGAGCTGAACAACCGATAACCAATTGACTCCCTCCTTCAAAACAGGTCATGGTAAAAGATACACAGGTATGCATCACCACACCGATATCTTTGCCACAATAGCAACTGGCAGAGAATGAATGGGGTATCCTCAACGCCACCAACCTCGACACTTATTTAAAAACAACCATTTTTATCACTCCTCGTTTCAGCTGAACTAAGTAGCTATACAATACAAGGTAGCTAGTAGAATAGCCCTCGTACTACGTGTGAAAAGCACAAACGTATGACGCCAAAAATCCAGAGATACTACAACCAATACGACAATGAAGACGGTGTCCTTCAACAATAATCAACACCCCTGATCCTGACTGGTTTTGCAGTAAGACAACCTGCTCTACAAGTGCAAGAAAAAAATGCTTCGAAAAATATGTGCCAACTCATGTCATGACTACCATAACATAAATCAACACAGAAGGGGCCATTGGTTTCGAAAAGCAAGCAGCAACTACATAGTCACGACTGACAGCTGCAGTCTGACTTTTGCAGCAGCACAAAGACCAGTTCTTGAACAAAATAGCAAAGCTTGCAAGCAAACCAAAAAGTGCCTCCCAAGTTCTCGAGCATGAACTAACCTTGCGAGTGTTGATCTGCAAGGCTCGTGCCTTCACAAGCATCTTGTTCCCTGACTGAACATGGTCCACTGCTTTTCCCACCTGTGGAATGAGGCAGGGCTTTTAAACATTAAGATCATAGTAGCAGACTCGACTGATGGAGCAACCCCTGCTCCGAAGTTCACAACTCAAGATGGAGGAAGCCTTGGTTGCCCATCTAAGCTGCTGCAGTACTAACCACATACAAAGCTTAGCAAGAAACACCGACCTTCAAATGTTAAAAACAGCTAAAGTAGTTAGCAGTGGCTGCAGGACATGCAGCTCTTCTAGGTGTCAAGTCGCCTTTTACCCTTCCATGGCCTTTATGCGCTAGCTGGTCAACTGGAAAAAAATCTCACATTGTTTTCAATATCGTCAAGAAGCTCCTGCTGCGACTCAACCAATGTCGCCATTTCCATAAAAATCTGCATCCAGTAACAGACATGACATTCATATTCAGCAACACAGCTGAATTGAAACTGCAACACAGCAGGACAGTGAAACAATCGATAGAGAATAGACATGACATAACCAGCAGTCATAAAACGTTCACCGCAATCTAGTCCTAGGTTGCTGCTTCCTTCAGAAGAACATGCAGAGGCATCCACTTCTTCATACCTTACTTCTTCATACTTCTTCATGCACATACACCTGAATGCCACAACAATGACACTTCTCTAACCAAATCTCAGCTGAAGACTAGATATGGTCAGAGG
Source organism: Zygnema cylindricum (assembly GCA_037447655.1). Taxonomy (NCBI): domain Eukaryota; kingdom Viridiplantae; phylum Streptophyta; class Zygnematophyceae; order Zygnematales; family Zygnemataceae; genus Zygnema; species Zygnema cylindricum. Next base: position 176,385 of record JBBHKE010002352.1, read on the forward strand.
CTCACCGCATGCAGCTCCAGCAGCTGCTTTTCTATTTCTTTCACAGCATCATGTCGTTCCTCAATTTCTTTCAGCGTCTCCAGTACCTGTTGCATATCACCCAGAAGTGAACCTTCTCAAGATTAGTACCGCATACCAGATTTAAGCTTATCAAACTCACTGCAAATCATAATTCTCCCAGTCACCCACAATCACAAATTTCATGTTCTCATCTCATGTGGGGCAAAGGTAAGTTAGAACATGTACCTGTCCACGGCCCTGGTCTTGGATGGCCTTCCGAAATATTGCTTCAGCATCCCCACTTTCAATCAGCTTGTCCACTACCTGTACAAGAACGCCACCAGCAGGAAGCCATCAACACACGGTTTTCCTCCAAAATCAAATCAAATTCATCTGAGCGACAAGCCAGCAAGCCTTCATCATGAGGAACAGAATAACTAACCTCTTCATCCGGTTTCTCGCCAGTCACTGCAACAACCCACGTTCAGCAATATCCCCAGCCCCGACACCCATAAAATCATGAAGAAATCAATAACCAGACACAAGCTCATCAACACAGCTTCTTCAAATTATCTATCTCATCCATCACCCTAGGATTCTGATGCATCCTTATAACTAATTTTAATGCAGACGAAAGACTAAACAGCGCAAGGAACAACAAAGCTGGATTGCTGAAGGTGCTACAGATTACGGATTTCTGTCAAGACAACTGTAGAGTCTGTCATTTTTTGAAATCTTGCTGACATACTATACATTTTGTTTAGGCTTTCTAAACAAAACTGTATCAACCCCCTGATCTTTTTATTTGTTAATTCCAAAATGTCTTTACTTTCTATCCCGAATTTCTCGAGGGCTCCCCAAGCCCTTGCACATAAGAAACAAAATTCTTGGTCCCAAAAAAAAGCTCTAAAAAAGGTCACAGGTTTCTTTAAGCTGTCTTTTGATACAAAAAACAATTAGATGACCAAATTCTTCAGTTTTCTGTCCATCTGTCTCTAAACCTGGCCGAAACTGAAACAGAAAAAAGGACCAGGAATGATGTGTGGCAAATGTGCGACAATAAGATACTTGGTTGCCCCTCTGTACACTAGCAACAAGGGACTGTAAAAGCTCACCTGTATAGTACCGCCGTTCAACCGTTTCTTTGTACTCATTTGCAAGCTTAGACCGCAAATCCTGCATTCAATGGGAAGTCCTCGTGTTTTATGTAATGAAGAATCAAGGCACAAAAGAACAACAGCAATCATATGGTCATAAGCACGGTATAAATCAAAATTGAAAATGTGCTAAAACAATTTACCACTCGAACGCTCTGGTTAGGCCAGATACACACATTTAATCACTGAAAATACAGCTATTGCATTCCACAACCGAACAGACTAATATTGATTGAATCAATTGCCTCACCAATCTTATTCCACCCCATGTGGCACTCATCACCCCATCAATTTGATACAACAAATTTGCAGCTCATAAAAAGTATTAGACCCGATTCTCCCAGCTTGAAGCCATACCTGAAATTCGTCCATAATATCCTTCAGCTTTTTCTTCAACGAGCTGACATTTCAACACCAAATAGCCAGTCAGAATTTGCATTATCATTACGCAAAGAGTAAGCAGCACAATGGCCATCACCAACTGTTAGTTTGATGAAAACGCTTGATAAGGACTAAGGCAATATAGTAATCACTTGACAACAGCAATGAATCTTCCCAACAAGGGAGCACGTGGACTCACTTTGTAATGGACATTCTGGTACGGTCAGTGCTGCTCCCTTCTCCACACCCAGGTACACTCCTATTCTCCATGTTCTGCAAAATAAAAATAAAAATATATCTGTTATTCAAGTGGTAACTCTTCCAAAATGCTCGTAATGTAACTCACATGGCACCCATCGCTATGCTTTACAATAGGTGTATCTAGCAAGCACGTGCAGGGAAGAACAACTGTGACAGTAACTGTAACTGTAACTTGTCATACTGGAAAAAAATCTTGCACATCAAAAAACTATCCTCGGGAGGGGCAGCGCCACCATGACAAATGAGAGAACTCACCGCCTTGTCAAGCATCTCCACTTTCTTCTTGATGTCCCGAGCTATCTTAGTAACCCCAGATATTTCCTCTTGCATCCGCTGTTTGAGTGCTGCACAGGAAATGTAACAACTCATTAGCAATAAAACATTATGCTAGGAAGTCCGAGATAATAAAAAATTAAAAAAAAACTGAGCTCCACCTCATGGAACAGCTATGTTCAGCAAAACATGAAGCTACTAACTGTTTCCCTGATGATTCAGCCTTAACGTCCACCATCAGCGAGCTTTTCCTGAACTTCTCACTCAAATGTCTACTTTGTTTGAGGCGTCGACTAAGAAACTCACTGTCCGAATAGCATCTAGTTGATCAAAAGCCTGAGGGCCTTTAAACAAGGGAACCCCGACGACAGTATGTGGACAGGACAATCACATTCAACCGGCATGCTCAGCAGAATCTGAAGCACAAACGCACTAACATATCCCTCATGATTCAGCCTTATCTGTTGACACTAATGGTCACTATTGCAAAATCCTTCTGAAGTGTAGAAAAAACAATCACATTCAAAAAGCTGTCTTTCACGTATCCAATTGCACATGTTCACTCTCCACCTCTCCGCCGATCTCTCTCCCCCTCACTCTCCCTCTCTCTCGTTCCTCCTCTCCCTCTTGCTTCCTCTCCCTCTTGCTTCCTCTCCCTCCCTCCTAACCCTTCCCCTATTCCTCCCCCTCCCTCTCAATCTCCCCCCTCCTACCTCTTCCCCTATTCCTCCCCCCTCCCTCTCACTCAAAGCTCACCTTTCATCGCTGGTGCCCTTGTCACCGATTTGCTCTCCTCATTGGCATCCTACAAAGACCTCACAACTCAACATGCGTTAACATGTCACAGCCTATTCATCTCATGATTGCAACAAGATAATAAGGGCCATAGTTTGCATTTCTCTAAAAGAATTTGAAATCCTGGGACTAGATAATGACCAAAAACAAACTAGAGAACATATGTTTGAACCTACAGCAGCATGAGCAAGTAAGAAGTTTACATTCCTCATGTGAAATTTGCATTCCTCCGCCTAATGTATACAAATTGTTACAGCTCATATCTCTCCCTTAACAACAAACTACTCTTGCGGTATGTCACATGTTATACTTTCACCACCGTTCTAGCTTAAGTATACCTGAAGCTTGTGAAGGTGGCGCCTAATCGTGGCCATGCAGTTTTTCACTTCTGCAACCTGCAATACCAGCGATAAAAATAGGTACTCCAAAAACTTAAGTAACAAAATCCATCAGTTAAACATGAAAATCTGGTAGAGATAACACGGCTTAGTAAATAATACCGGGCAGAATAACAGCTGTCAAAACTTATGACAAAAGTCTCCATCGCTCCTCTGCAAAACCAATGTCCATCCTCGGCAAATGGACGCTTACAAACACAAACATCCAACACAAAATGTGGGAGACATACAGGTGCACATGCAAATCTTTGACGTTCTTTAAAGCTTTTCAGCGCCCCCCCTCCCAAAAAAAAAAATCAGCCACCATAGCCATGTAGCTTTAAAAAGGGCTTTGATTGCCAGCTGTTCCTCATCCAAACTAGCAATAATGCTTTGTGACTTGCAACCATACCTCATCGAAAAACTGCTGCAGATTCCCATCAGTACCAGTTTCTTGCGCTTGATTTTCAATATCAACGCTACCGGGTCCACTACTTATAGGATGCTTCTTTGATATACCTCCCTCCTGCGAGAAAGAGTGCACGCACATCTCTTAGTTTTGACCAACAGCTATTCTAATGACAGGAGATACACTTCGAAAGCGTCACAAGGATTTTTGCCGCCATCTTTAGAAGGAAAAAATGCACAGGACAGATTGACCGACACTGACCCTATCGTTCGAGAACTCCAGCTTTCCATCAGTCAGTAGTGTAGTTCAAACCACAAAATTTAGTATTGATTTATACAAGCAAGTAGAAAAGCATACAAAACAGAGAAGAAATAAACAAGGAAAGTTCTTCGCAAAAGTAACCTCTCACGCACAGCGGTGTTTCAATACAGTAAAATAAGCGAGAGTTACATCAGACACAAAAAAACAGCATCAAAAAATATAAAAAATGCATGGACAAATAACTCAAACGTTTTTAACACAAAGTCACAGTATTGTCCCACAAATCTTACTCCAAGTAGGTCGTTCATGGCTGCTGGATACTAAAGTCGATATTTACAGAAATAACAGGCACACGAATAAAGACAGGTGAAACAAGACGATAACGTGAAGGAAAAAAAAAACACGAGGAAGAGAGAGGGGAGGGGAAGGCGGGGAGTTCTTCTGGAGGGTGGAAGAGAGAGACAGAGGCTGTTGAAGTGTTAAAAAGGTCTAAATGGCAACTTCTAAAAGCAGATACAAATTGGCGGCCAATATTGGTAGAGTTTGGACTCTGACCGCCCGTCAGAGCGTCAAGGTAGGTTTGCGAAGAATGAAAGCGAGGCGTGCGACGGGTATCTCGCGCTTCGCTGGAGCACGGCTCAACCAGCTCGAAGCTGCCAGCTTTCGAGCGTGCGGTTCGGTGACGTCGGACAGGATACGGAAACACTATATAAAGTAATTAGGTATCATACGCGTGTTTCTAGTTGAATACGCGTACTGTAGAGGGTGGAGCAAATAGCGTTGGGCACAGAAAAGGTCAACACTTCGGTTTGAAGCATCAGTTTTGAAATTTTGAACGTTGAGCCAGTACATATTCCACTGTACTTTCATTGGTACAAAACGGAACAGTCAATAACATCTCAGTCCAGTAAAGAGCGTAAAGAGGGTAAAGTGTACCCGTCCTGATTAGAAAAACAAATATGAGACTTCGCATGTGAACACCCACACTGCTGGTAGACACCAAAAAATATTTTTCCGTCTGCTTTGGCGATTCAACGGTAATGCCGGTCGCGACGCGCGTGTAAAACCTCGACGAAACGACACGCGGAACCTCAAGCATGTAGCCCTTTCGACTTAGGGTAACCTTCCATCAGGCGTTCCCAGTAATCGTACGAACACGTTTACTGGCACTAATATTTGTAACACCCTTCCATCAGGTCGTGCCAGTGAATGAGGTGTTAGATTGCGATTGGTACCACGTAGGATCCTGTTGAGCATCATCATTTCCAAAAGGACAAAATCGGCTGCATATGTGTACGCGCAGCTGAATATGTGTACGTGCAGACGCCGAATAAAAAATCTAGTAGCATCACGCTAATGTACAATCTGAACGTTCTTAATAGTGTTGGGTATCGGGTAATTTCATATCGCGAGAATTTTGATATTCGATATATTGAATATCGATTGGGCAAAGATCTCGATATATCGAACCGAGACCAACATAAATCATCGCGATATATAGTATTTAATAAATTTAAATAGTTTTTATGATATGTTATTTTAGCGATAAAGACAAAATGTCTGATACGCGACGTACGACGTGATTTGCGTTCCGTGACTTAAAGGTAGACGTCGCAAAATGTAACCGACAAAAAAGTACTAATACTGTAATTCAATTAGTTACTATGGGTATGGTTGCATCAGGAGGTCTCTGTAATAGTACGGACAGCAAATTTCTGTATTACAGAGGCCTCGGTGACATCGCGTATCGTCTTTAAACAAGTTTTTACATACGTGTTTTAATTTGAGTGGTTCCTTGTAAGTTGACTATCAAATCCCTAAAATCGTCAAAGAATTGAAACCGACCATTTTCGCATGTAAATCCGTACTTGCGTGTTACATACGTGTACTTCACAAGTGTACCGCGTCAATGTACCTCAGAGATCTCCTTCACTCTGCTGACTTTCAGGAAAAAACCGTACTTCTTTTCGGCAAAGATCTTACGGTCACCTTGTTCTAAGGCACGTGACTTTGGAGACCTGTGAAAATTTCATTATTTATTGTTTTAAATGCCTCGATATATCGACGATAAGATATATCGCGATAATATGATTTTCGATATATCGAAGCGATATATCAATTATCGGGTACCTGAAATTCGATATATATCGAATATCGGCAAATGGTCCTTGATACCCAACACTAGTTCGAATTTTTAGTAAACATCTTTTGTAAAAAAAAAAAAAAAAACAGCACGGCCTAGTACGGAAAGGTACTTTCTTCAGTAAACAACCCCACTTTTCGCCTGATGGAAGGTTACCCTTAGGGTGGCGTTCCATTAGGATGTATTGTAATTCTACGGCGAGCATTACAGGATGCTACATTTTGAACGATGTTCTTTCGTGTAGAGTCTGTAATCCACGTGCTCGAGAATGAGTGGTACCACGTAAGATAAGATTGTATTTTAAAAATCGTCAAATATTTTCTACACCGACCAACTTGAACTCGAAATCATCATTTGCATACCATGTACGTGCGGACCAGGGCATCGTACCACACAAATTTTGTACTCTTTGCAAACGCTTGTCAGATGCCAGCTCATTTTTTAGGGTTTATGCTTTTTCGCGTGACGAATGAGCGCTTCCACAAATAGTGTGACGAATGGTTGGTAACAAAAATAGCGCGACGAAAGTTCGTTACAAAGTTAATTTTGTGATTTCGGTTGAATTTTTGAATGTATATATCATGTGCAAAATTTTTTTGATTTCCGTTTGTTGCCGTCTTGACACGTATATTCATTGTCCAACGTGTCGTCGCTCAAATTCTTTTGTAAATGGTCATGAACCTCCTCGAGGGACATCACCATTTACAGGAACTTTGGAAGCGAATGCTTCACGAAAAAACATCCAACAATCATTTTTACCTCCTAGACCTTTGGAGAATATTGGCAAGGTTCTCTGTAATGTTGTTCGTGTATAAAAATAAAACAGGAGGTACGGCGTTGTACGGAGAGGCCCAAATTTCTGTAAACAACCTCACTTTTCGTCTGATGGAACGCCACCCTTACATATTTTTTAGCTTACGCGTATGCAGTGATTGCACGATTTTTTGGTTTTATGTGTGTTTATACTGTACATTACTGTACACCGTGAATCGTAATTAGAGTAAAGAAATAATTAGAGTAAAAAAATAAAAAATAACAATTAGAGTTATTAATTCTAGTTTGTGTATTCATTTTTTTTCAAAAACAAATTTTACTTTGATTTATCAATAACTCTAATTTGGGTTTATCTCTGTACTAATTATCCGCGCTGATATATTTACTGTAAATAAGGTACACGAACAGAATCTAACAAAACGTACAGTTTCACGTCATTATGACGTTTGCACTATGCGGTTTGTGAAAACGGAGTTACATGATAACGGTCTGTGTTAAATCGTTTTTTGTACTTTTTAATTAATAAAGTACTGTTTTAGTTAATAAATTACAGATTTGCACGGTCAGACACCGACCGTACGCCACACTATTTAAAACAACACTATATTAGAGCTGTTTACGATGATTCAAAAAGTACCTTAAATAATGTAAATAATAATTTAGAATTATGTGTTCTATTTAGGGTGATGGAGTCAAAATTAGGGGTGACGCAATTAGCGTAAATAACTGTAATTACGATTCGTGGTGTAGTGTTGTGTATCGGTAGCCATTTCCCAATAACCGAAATGATCTATTTTTAGGCCCGACGATAATCAATATGTTGGCAAAATATATCGATACCTGTGTTATGGCAATGACAAACCAATATTATTTATAAATCAGCAATAACTGTACGATTTATAATGTACATTTGTACAATTTATTCCAAGTGCAGAACAGATTGTCATAATTGCCATGCCATGCTATATACGATGACAATATAATACAGTATATTATAAAGTATTGTTATATAACATGCTGTATTTTTTCCACTTATCGCGGATAAGGAATTGGTTGGTTTTGGAGCGATACATCGGTACCCCTCACCGTTCGATAACTAATAACTATCACTATTGGTTTTATCGCAATAAGTTTTTTCCCGATACCCACACTACACCGCAAATCGTTATTAGTGTTGAAGTTTTTCTTGCCACATTAAAACATCACTTCTCCGTGCACACTTGTTCAATAGTCTATAGGAGTTCGCCAATATGAAATGTAAAAATCTTGCTTTCAAAACCGTTAGATTGATAATCCAATAGGTGTGCACAAAGAAAAGTCGTAGTTTTTTTTACAACTTTTGTAAATCGTTATTTTGAAATGTGACAGTAACAAACATGGGTTGAACATGTCACAGTTGTGGAAGATTGCATAACTTCAGACACCTGATGACGTTTACATAAATATGAACGATTGTAGACGCCTACAAGAGACGCGAGAGTTCGTGATGTCTACAAAACTAGCGACGATTCTAGACGGCTATAATGTCATCACACCTTTGTCAACTTCTAATGCCATCGAATGCACAACGAATCAACATTGTCCGAGACATTGTATACGTGTAACCATACATCACTCGGAAGTGAAATTTAACATTCTTTCACTATTTTCGTGACTCTTTTCCAGCTAATTATTTTTTCATTACCATACATTTCTCATTTCTACAGTTTCTACTTTCTCGACGCTTGTAAAAAAATAATAATCATTTAGTAACATCACATCGAGCATATTTTTTGTTTTTTTCCCTCTTAACCTCTTTATCGACATGTTTTTTCCACAGTTAACTACTCCATTATCACCAATATTTCATGTGGAAACAAATAAAAGCTTCACATTTTGTGAGGTATGTTTACGAGGCTCGGCCAGTATCAACTTACACGTTTAGTTCGAGAAGGTTATAACTACAAAATCACGAGCTTCTTCTAAGCCAAACACTTTTAGCGTTATGTGTCAATTTTATCTATGAAGTGGATTTTATCAAACACACAAATTAGAGGGGCACACATGAAGTTGCATTTTGGTAAAGATTATAGTTGAGCAATCTTATCATTCACACAAATTAATGGGGTAAAACACCTACGTAAATGTGGGCAAAACAAAAAATATAAAATTATGAAAAAAAAAATGAATTAGAGAAATTGAATGAGTGTAATTTAAAAAATCTCTAATTTGGTATAAAATTGCTTAAATTTGTTGTGACAACTAAAAAATATAACAAAGAATGATATAAATAAAAAAACAAATTTTATAAAATTAATCATAAATTTGAAAAATGAAAATTGAAATTGAGTTTTAAAATGTTACCTAAAATAATAATTAAATGGAGATCACTATTGAAATAAAAATTGAAACTAAAAATTGAAAAGTGATATTAATAAATTGTAAAAATAAAATAAAACGTGAAATAAAACATTGAATGGTTGGTAATATTTTTTATGACAACTTTAAGAAAAAAAAATGTGTTGTGTGACGATCATGTTTCAAAATGTCAATTTTGATTTAACCATCATATTGTAAGTGATTTCTGTTGAAAAGTGATATTTTGTATTCTACCTTTAGTTTAGTCTTGCAGTTCCCATACTTGTCGTAGTCACTGAGAATTGACAGGCAGCCATGGCTACCTTAGACAGATGAGAAGATATACAGAAGACAAAGCTCCTGCAAAAGTTTTATTGACACAACCAGGATTTGATCCTGAAACCTCTTGACATGGGCCGTACGGAATAGGCGTCCGCCTTATCCGTTACGTCTTGATGATTCGTTTCATAGAGTATGTTTGATAACTATATAAAATATACATGGCGACTTTTTTTCTTTAAGCGACTTACGAAATGAAACGAAACATAGAACGTATGGTACCGCACGAAATGCAGTACCGCACGAAATAAATGAAACAGACATTTGATTTCGACGGACGAAATTAAATGTCGCGATCGACGGCTCGCGAAGCAAGAAGAAAATTTAAACGGTCAACACGGAATGTTGACCGTCGAAATTCAACGGTCAACACGGAAATTTGACCGGTGAAATTCAACGGTCAACATTTATTCGGCGCGCCGTCAGATCGAACGGCTGAAATTGATCACTGTGAAAAGAACGGACGGCACGCGTGAGTGCCGGTATGCCGGAACGACTATCTGGGAGAAGTTTGGCGAAATGGAAGGAAATGACACGTGGCATCATCCTATAGGATGCCGGAAGAGAAAAAGGACAGAATGCTATTGACCTATTTTTGCCACGTGGCAGACCAGGAATGGTGCCGAATATTTCCGTACATAAAGTACGGCGGCTGCCGTACTTTCTATGTACACTAATTAGGATACTTCACGTTGATTGGTTTAGAGTAGCTATTAGGAGTTTTTCAGGACTTAGGCAAAATTTGAAAAAGTCCTCTCTCCCAGAGGCCATCTGTACAAATATGCTGTCTTTGAACAGCCATAACTTAATGCTCGGGTGAGCAAATTCAGTGATTCTTTTTGCTACGGACTCAGGGGAGTCTAGGCTACACAGGGGTGTAGTCGATCAGAGTTTTTGCGTGCCAGGGTGGCACTTATTCATTGCCAAAGTCAAAACTGCAAATATTATCCTAGAGGCTTCATATAAGCTGGACATTTTGTGTACCAATGGAGGTCACAGAATTTCAATTTCAAGAATCCTATTGCTATCGATATTTTGCGACCATTAGGGGCAACAAATTGTCCAGACAACTATTGCAAAATAATTGCTTGCGATTTTAGCAAATTGCCACAAACAGATTATCAACTTCTAAGCTGATCCAAATATATAGTCTTTTATTCACATTGGGTGGATAAAGTACTACCAGATTATATTCGCAAACGTTTTCACCAACAATTTTGACCAATAAATGATAAGGTCCAATTTCTAGTGGATGAATTAGAAAATGAATGCATTAACAAACTCGCATCCGAATTTTAAAACATTCTCAAACGACATTTAACTGTAGAATCGTGGGTTTGAATTCATTTGATGGAAATTGGACAAAAAAAAATTCACATACTTATGAAGAGTGTAATTTGGAGGATTAATTAAGATAAATATATTTCATAAAATTATGGAAACGGTCATATATTTCATAAAATTATGGAAGAAAATCATCAAAAAAAATATTTTGGATCGGATGGTACATGAAAGAAAAACTTAAAAAAACCAAAAAATAATAGAGGAAAAAAATCGGTCGCCAAACTTAGAACGGGCTATAGATTACGGACGATCAATTAGCTAAATGCTCATCATGGTTTATTCATAATACTTCAAACAAATAATGACAATAAGATGAGATTTGTTGACCTCGACCTAGGATCCTCCAAGTCAATGTATAAATTGAAATGTTTTAAAAAAATTACGCATCCCATTGGGGATATTCATTGTTTATTCATAATACTTCAAACAAATAATGACAATAAGATGAGATTTGTTGACCTAGACCTAGGATCCTCCAGGTCAATGCATAAATTGAAATGTTTTAAAAAACGTACGCATCCCATTGTGGATATTTTTTGATGGGAAACATTTTTGTGTTTTCTCAGCTTGTAGAGGATATCGAGTATGTGGTACATCCCAACCTTATTGTGCCTAACCCTACTTCAAGTTTGAATGCATCCAAAACAAAGTTTAACTTTCAACATTTAACATTAAACATGGTGGCAGGAAATACGTTTGGTTATAAAAGTGCGATTGGCCTTCGAAAACTGTTCTTTTGCATATCTCAAACTTAAGAACAACAAACCGAACTAATTTGATACGTCGAAAAACGATTGAAAGCTTTTAGGTCCAATAAAATCTAGAGAAGATAAAATAAGAAATGCGTTATGTGATTAAGTTATGAGACGATGGACGAATTAACATAATGATGAGTGTGCTTACATGAATGATATAGAAAAAGTAGAGGGCATTGGTATGTTTCTTGACGAAGTTGATGATAGAAAATAATCTCGTGATTATAGGAGTGACACATATGGTGATGACGAAATGGACCTATATGATAACAAATTGGATGTTATTGTTTTAGGTGATATTACGGTATTTGATTTTTTTTCTAATAATGTTTTATAACTCAATTATCCTTGAGAGGTTATGCCATAAGAGCTTCTGATATGATTTATTGATTTAATTCACCTTTATTGTATGCGTTCCAACTTTTCTTTTCTTTGCTTTTCCACGAAAATAATTATTTTTTATCAATGTTGATTGATGTCATTCATGGTTTTTTTTATTACTCTTATATTATAATATTTTGTATATTCCCTTTATGTTTCATTCTCTAAAATGCTTTTGTTTTCATTTAGTGTTTGTTGATGTTTTTAATGGATTTTTTTATAAACGACGAATAAAGTTTACGTTGAATAGTGTTATGTAAAATTGCAAAATTACAACTAAAAATTTTAGATTTATACTTTTTTAGTTAAAAACATAAAATTATTAAGATTTTTCGGTCTTTAACCTAAGACATCATTTTTTCCGCAGTGTCAAAAAAAGCTGTAAAGTTTTTGACATACGTAGACGTTATTTTACAATATCAAAAGATGTTAACCCACTTGCTCAAACAACTTCGATGGGCATGAGCACATTCAAATTTCTTTCAAAAAATAAAGTGTTAAAAAACAAATATTTCAATATGGGTAACCAATACATACGCAAATTATATCATTAGCCAAGTTGGGTAAATTAGTAAACGTTTTAAAAGTGGAAAGTGACAAAAATAATGCAAAAATTATTGCATCACATACATAAAATTTTGAAATATCTTTGTTTATGAAAACAACAAAAACAACGTCATCACATATTGGGAAAAGGTTATGTTCGACGAAACAAAATTGTTACGCATAACACCATGAATAACTTATATGAAGGCCTAACGATCAATTAATCATATATCTCAAAATTTACATTTTTCCCTTAATAAAAAGCATAGATGTTCGGTGCGCATTCTACGCATGAATTAAACTAACCAATAATACGCAGAGTCCGCGTTGAACAATATTTAAATGTTAAATGCGAACCCTACTTTGTTCGGAGATATTTTTTGTACATTAATGTACATTGTTTCTACATTTTTACACTTTGTAGGGTTAATTTAGGGGGATTCTGGGCGGTTTAGGTACATTGTTTAACATTCCTATATATTTTATGTACAAATACCTTACATTTTTTGTACTTTTTACGATTTTTTAATGACATTTAAGTTTTTTAGTAGATTTGTGTATCGGTAAAAAACTTATCGCGATAACACCAATACCAATAGTTATCGGTTATCGAACGATGAAAGGTCTTAATATATCAGTTCAATACCAACAAATTCCATATCGACGATAACTTAAAAAGTATATAGTACGCATACTATAGTACTTTATAATATACTGTTTACATTATTTAGATTATAAAGCGTGGCCGTGGCATGCCACATATAACAATCTGTTCCGTATCTATTTAACTGAAAATTATTACGGCTTGCGCAACACATAAACGTAGACAAATTTGATATAATGCTTTATAGTTCCAAAACTATACTACCGAAACGAAAAAAATAAAATACATTGTAAAATTTGAGAATCAAACTTTTCCGATACAAAACGAACAGACATATACAACAAACAAAACGCATATGTCACACTGCCGGCATTTACAGCCACCATATTTTTAAAACTATGCAACACTTATTTGAGGAAATACTAATCTTTTATGAAATAGTAAAAAACTAAAATTATATATTATTCATTTTGAAAGATTATCAGGAAACTGTAGGTGGTGTAGAATTATCAGATTTTGAAGAAAGTGGTTTGGACTTTGAAAACATTGATAATTTATAAATTGAATTTTGAGAATTTCGACATTGCAGATTTTTAGAGATTCAGATTTTAAAATGTAGAAATTGCATAATTTTCAGATTTTGAATATGGTGGTTTTGGAAATTTATAACATTAATAATTTGGAAAATGGATTTTGAGAATTTTGACATTGTAGATTTTTGGAGATTGATAATTAGTTAGTTAAGAATCTTAGAATTTTTAGAATGTGAAATCGGCGATTTGGCACGATACGAAACATTGAGAATTTGAGAATTGAATCTTGAAGGTTTTGACTTTTGACATTGAAGATTTTGGAGATAAAGAATTGGTAAGCTAGGAATTTTACAATTTTCAAAATGTGAAATTGGTGATTTGGTAAGATGTGAAAAATTCAGAATTTGGGAATTCAATTTTTAACATTATAACATTTAATTGAATATGTATGTTGTTGAATTGAACATCAAAGACTTTTATGTTAATGCCTCTAAGTTGGACTAGAAATATGACTAAGAAATATCAAATAGTTCATAAATATCGTCATATACTGCCATGTAATGTATACGGAATGTGCGACAATAGCTCATAATCGTCCAAAATTGAACTTATGCATTTATTTTGCCCAACCTTATTTCAGATCATTTGTAAAATGGATTGAAAAGGCATTAAATTAAAAAGCAA
>JBBHKE010002352.1:190748-302418 GCA_037447655.1 Zygnema cylindricum
TGAGGGAACTCAGCTATTGTTTTTCTTAGAGACTTAAGCGAGGTAACTCGTCATTCAATACCTCCCAGTTTCAACTGGAAAACATGTCTTCGAGAGATCCTCTCTCCCAGGATAGATGGTTAAAAAGATTCAGGATAGAGAGAGTGTTTGATATAGATGACCACATGCCGTGGTTAATATAATTTGATAGCATGTATTTTCATGTCCGCGGCCACATGAAATACATGCGACGACCGGGGAGAAAGCCGAGATCGCGGAAGAGATTCTCGACGGTTTATGGTCATCGCCACATCGGATGACACGTGGCAAAATTGCGTTGGATCGCGGTATCTCTGGGGATTACGGCACCGAATCCGGATATGACATGTGTCGACATTAAGGCCATGTCGTACAATTTCCGTACATAAAGTACACCGGCGCCTGTACTTTTATGTACGATAGTTTAATATAATTGGTGCCGTACACCAGTAGATATAGTTTGTGAGAGAGATAGGACTTAGAAAAATTGGTAGATAGGACCCTCTCTCCTAGAGAGCTTCTGTACAAAAGGTCAACTTTGACCCTCCATAACTTACTGCTCAATGGAGCGAATTCAGAGATTCTTTTTGTTATCGACTCAAGGGAGTCTTGCCTTCACAAGGGTGAAGTTGGTTAGAGTTTTTGTCTGCCAGGGTGGCAGTTGTTCTTGCTGAAACACAAAGGGGTCAGGGTTATCCTAGAGGCTTCTTGGAAACTGTCCACTCTGAGGACTTCTGAAGGTCTCAAAGTTTCAAGATGCACCTGAGTCGATGATCATCTTTTTTGTGGAGCTTCCCGAATTGCTCTGAGAGCACACTTCTCTTTTTGAGGGATCTCTTTCTTCTCCAAACTCTCGTGAAGAAAGAGCTCCCCATCCTTCTCTTTAGAAGACTTGTCCTCGGTCTCTCTTTTCACTTTTGTGACCACAAGTGCCTTCTTCTTCCCTCTAGAAGAACGCCCTCCACGGTTCTCTTGAAGCCACAGCTCTGAAAACTTGACACAATCTGCTATGAAGTGTCCCAACTTTTTGCCAAAATGATAAAGACCCTCTGGGGGCCTCGGTCCTTTAGATTGATCTCTCTCTCTCCTTTGAATGGTTTATTCGGATCGTTCCCCCAATAGTTTCCTCTTGCACATAGAGCTTGGATGCTCTTTCCCCCCCTCGTAATCTCAGTTGTGTTCTCTTGCACAAGTATCATCCGGACCACTTTGTTCCACTTCCATGAACTGTCAGTCATTTCTTGTACTGAGTACACTATGTTTTCATACTCGTCAGGTAACTTCATGACGAGAGTGTTAACTTTCATCTTCATTGTAGTTGCCCACCCGACACTCTCCATCTCCATATACAAACAAGAGAGATCATTACAGCAGTCTAACATCTTTCCCCCTTTGTAAGTATAATTCCCTAACTTTTGTTCGGCCAACTAGAGCTCCTGAATTGTACCAGCTCTATAGATTTCCACCAAACTCACCCACAACTCCTCGGCCGTATAAATGTAAAGTTGGGGGGTTTCCAAAGCTTGAGTGAGGTGTCTTAGAATGAAGTTTTTGGCAGCCATGTGGATGTCTTCCCACGTTTGGGTATCGTTCTCCGCGGTCTTTACAGATGGTGCTCCAAGTGCCGTGGTAATAAGAGCAATTGGAGTAAGAGGCGTCTCCTTCTCTTTCTCATTTTTGGACACATTGTTGTCCCCATCATCTGCCTCCTCTGTAGCAGTATCTGCTGCAGAAACCCTTATTCCACCAAACCCTGGTAGAGTTCCCTGAGGTGGACGTTTCACTTGTCCACTAACAAAACCCCAATATTGTTTATCGCACAAAGCCCCCATCATCATGGCTTCCCAATAGATGAACCCATGTCCATTGAAGGTGGGCACCTAAGAGGGTGGGCCTATAACTTGCAAATGTGTGTCCTCCATTGGACTACAAAATTTAGGAAGCCTTATGATATTTTTTAATTAACCCACTTTCAGCCACAACCACTGGTGCCCAACCAGACAAATTGACAATCTAACTGGAACCTTGTGCAGTCTGGACTCCCTTGAGTCTGCAGCAAGAAGAGTAATTGAAAACGCCCAACCAGGCGATTAATTATCAAGCGGCAAAGATGCCAATATTTATACAAGCTTATTTGGAGAGAGGCTACTACCTCTTCAATCCTCTAAGTCCTAAGCCCCTCTCACAACCCCTATCTATTGTTATACGAACCAATCAGAGAACTGTACAGTACAGAAAAGTAATATGGGCGATGTCCTTTCTGTACGGCATGTGTACGACAGAGCGATTGAGTAGACGTTTGTCTTTTTTAGACTTGTTCTTATGCTTCCTGGGATTCATGCTTTCCAATTCTATCATGCCACGTGGCGCTAGGTAATGTTACGCGCGAAAAACGCCAAAGGGGCCATTGCGGGGTCTCGACGATGATGCGTGCTGTCGGGTCAAAACCGACTTTTAGTATTAGTCGTTAAAACGAATGTCCGATACATTTTGTTTCGTGTGGATCTTTGTTTGCACTATATTACACCAAGTATCTATGCTTCTTATCTCTAATTGCGTTAATCGGATTAAGGTCCTTTAGTAATGTTTAAATAACAACCAAACCCTATATACTCTAACAAACTTCCACGACAGACCGGTTAAAGCTAAGGGCTACGCCTAGCTCTGCCGGTTGAAGGTTCGAGTCTTGTCGGACTTAACCTTTTTGTTAAAAGTGATTTAATTCACTAGTCCTGCCTCTATAGCTAAGGCAACCATAGCTCCACCACTCTCTCTCACCGTCATTGACTATAACAAGTATGGGGGCTAGAGAGAAAAGGTGGAGGCAAACTGCCTGCACTATTACTTAATTTATTCAGACCTAGAAAATACCCTCTAAATCTAATGATTTCAACTGTTATTTAACTTCCACCATATAATATTTCAATAGAATCCTACAAAGAACCGTGGAAATTCCAAAGTATAATATTTAATTGTGAAAACTCTCCACACCAAAAGTTAAAATAGCGAGAACCACTCTAATTTTGTAACCTCCCAAAAAAACCCCTATGGAATTTTCCACAACTGCCTTATTATAAGCATTTCGACTCCCTTTAATGGAGAAAATACCAATAACTGAAACTACGAGGTCAAAAAAATGTACTATGATAGGGAATAAACTGAAGGCCCAAGGATCTGTGTGTAAAAGAGAGAAGAAACAAGGAATACAAATTGAAGAAACCAAAGAAAAAAGTTTGTAAAAAAAAAAATAGAGAAGAAAAGGGGAAGGTCAAGCTTCACTACATACAAAGAAAAAAGAAAAGCAAAAAAATAATAAAGGAAATCAGAGTTAAAAAGCATTCGTCAAATTCTGTTTATTTAATTTTAAAAGGGATATAACACTTTTAAGGTTATAGAGGCTAAATGTCAATGGCATTTATGAAATGAAAATCGCTAAAAATAAGAAAAAACAAACATTTTATTACATTTTATACCCTACAATATGATTCCTTATCATACCTAATAATAACATAAACCAAACAGTCCATTTCCAAAGTAGTCGCCCTCCTCCCTTCTCCCTCCCCACTCCCTACAACTATGAGACCTCCATTGGCCCTCAGAGTAGGCAGCTCACTCGAAGCCACTAAGATAACCCTGACACCTTTGAGTTTCCACAAGAATAACTAAAAACTCTCATCAATTTCACCCTTGTGAAGACAAAACTCCCTTGAGTCGATATCAAAAAGAATCTCCGAATTTGCTCCTCGAGCAGTAAGTTATAAAGGGTCAATGTTGACCTTTTATACACTGTAATTCTATGGGGTCCATTCCCCCCATAGAATTCACAAGTCTAAGGAAGATTATCTAGTAAGTGCCGACTCCAAGTAAATAAAAACCCAAATGATTGACCCCTTGACAATCAAAACCCCAATACAACTTCACCCTTGTGAAACAACACTTTCTGTGTGCTCAGTTCCACCACAGAATGCAAAGTTAGAATATGCGTTTTGGATAACATTCCCAACTTTGACTTTCCCTTAGAAATGCAACCACCCTAGCAGGCATGACTGACCTCTTGAGTCCGCACCAAAAAGAATCACTAAATTTGGTCAACTGAGTTGATAGATATGGTTGGCCAAAGTTAGCCTTTTATACAAGGTGCTCTTTGGGAGAGGCGGCTACCTACCCAAAAATTATAAGTCCTAGTCCCTCGCTAAACCCCTTCTACTAAAGTATGGCGCCAATCACAATAATGTACCGTACAGAAAAAGTACAAGCGCCGGAGTACTTTCTGTACGGCAACTATACGACATGACCATACAGGTGACGGCTGTCATATCCAAACTTGTTATCTTGCGTTCCGGATATTCCGCAATCCTCAAGCGCGTTTCCACGTGTCATCCGGAGTGGCGGCGCTAAAAAATGCCAAGGCGGCCATTCCAGAATCTCGGCTCGTACCATGGCCGTCGATTAAATCCAGCATTCAATTCTACCCGTCGAAAATATGTGCGCGGTATTTGTTTCGTCGTCGAAACAAATGCGCGGTATTAGTTTCGCGAAGTACCGTAAACCGTACTACTCTAAACTATATCTATGTACTAAATATCTTTTCGCGTCGTTAAATGAATTCGTCTACACGTACATGTTTATATAATTACCAAACCCTACATGTCCTAGTACTAGTCATAAACTAAACGGATAAAGTTAACGGCTACGGGTTGTGTGACGGACGGTAGGTACCAAGATCAAATCCTGGGTCCGTCAAGTACCTTTTTAGTTAACATACCATTATCTACTCCTGTCTCTCTAGAGAGCTTAGGCAGCCATGGCTCTAGCTCCCTCTCCAAGAGCTTAGGCAGCCATGGCTCTAGCTCCCTCTCCAGCCTTCAGTGACTACAACAAGTGTAGGGGCTTAGAGAAGGGAGTTAGAGGCAGACTGCCTCTACTCTTTTCTTATCCTAAATAAAGACCTAGAAAATACTCAAATATCAACACTCCCCTTATTTTCTAGTCTATTTCCTTTTACTTCTTACAAACAAATAAACAAAAATTCCCTTCCCCTTTTCTTTTTCCTCTTATTTTTCCTTTTCCTTTCATAAAACTTTAAAACAACACCGTCATATTTAGTAAGGTCCATTAAATAAGCTGAAGTAAACATTTTATCTAGTTGATCATACGTTTTATTTAGCATCCCACTTTTCATAAATCAGAGCAAAGACATTATCCACCTCATCTCTTTTCCATCCACACAAAAACCGATTTCCCTCTGGCAATTCAACCAGCCAACCCCATCTCCATTCTGCAACACACACCCAGATGTTATCCGTTTTACAGGCACACCTTCATAAATGGCATCACTCCCATAAGTGTTGTCTAAGGCATTACCCCCCAAACTCATCATTAAATCAAGAATTCCCACTAAGTTCCTCATAAAACCTACATCTTCCGTACTCATATTTTTGTCGATGAAACTCGCCCCATTTTTTGAACTTGCCTCACTCTCTCCCATGGAATTCTTTCCACTCACTTTCTGACTTAATTCCCTATAAACATTTCTCCTCCCCTAAACCTTTCATTAAATATTTCTCTTCTCCCCTATCCTTTTAAGCCCCTTATAGTTTTACTTCTCCCCTTTCCTTGGAATCCGTTGAAGTCTCCCTATCCGACCAGTTTTCTGTTTCCAAAAAATCTATAAAATTATCCTTATTATTTCTAACTCCCTCAAGTACCTCCTTTCCCTTTACTTCCTTTATACCTCTAAAAGCGCACTGTTGCTTTCGTGGAATTTCCGTGTACTTTTCTCTCTTCTCCATTCTACTGATGTGAAAAAGCTCCAAAATTTCTTCATCCTCTTTCTCCTCTTCCCGTTCTTCCTCCTCATTCATATACCAACTTCTAAGTTCTTCCAAACAAGGACACTCCTCCATATAGTGACACGGTTTCCTACAAGCGAAGCAAACCCATTTTTTCAAAGCTCCCTTTTCTTTTCCTCTCCCTCCCTTTCCACCAAAGTTCCAATAAGGTTTACCTTTGTCTTTCTTCCTCTCATCACGCTTCCGCTCGTCACTGCCATTCCTCACATCAGGCTTCCGCCAGTCACCACCAGCTGTAAATGCAGTCACCCTGTCACTTCCACTACAAAGCTCCAAAGTGCTTTTCCTCTCAAGTATTATCCCCATGGTAATGCTCCAAGTCCACGAGGAGCCATCCATTCCTTGCATACAGTAAATGATGTCTTCGTACTTATTTGGGAGTTTCATGATTAGTGTATTAATCTTTCTCTCCTAAGATTCTACATATCGCGCACCAGCAAGCTCGACATATAACAGAACAATATCATTGCAAAACTCTATCATATATGCTACCGGCTTTATAAACATAGGCCTCTATTTCTTATGTTACTAACTGTTGCCTCTGTATAGTCTCACTCTTATAAATCTGAATTAGTGTTTCCCATATCTTTGTAGACTTCTTTAAATTTATAAGAGTGATAGCTATGGACTTAGACACGTTTATAAGTATGAGATGCTTTACTAAAGTATTTTTGTATTCCTATATTTTTATGTCAGTTTCTTCAATTTTAATCCCTACAAGTGGTACCATAGCTGAGAGCCTAGCTCCCCTCACCATAGGTGTCCTTTTTTCCTTCTCCCATATTTCCCCATCCACAACAAGTTTTTCCCTCCACCTTTCGTTACATCTGAACTCCACTTGATATTTTTGGCAGCCTTAGATGAATCTCCATAGTAAGCTCCTCCAAATCCATGTGGCGGACATCTCATGTAGAAATTAATGGTATTTTTAAAGTATTTTCTAGGTCTAAATAGAAATAAGAAAGAAGCCGAGGCAGTCTATCTCTAACTTCTCTCTCCAACTTCTCAAACTTGTCGCAGTCACTGAGAAATTGGAGAAGGAGCTAGAGCCATGGCTACCTAGGCTATCCAGAGGTTTACGGGAAAATATATTTTAGTTAGGGGTTTAATTTACTAAAAGATATGTGCCGGCCACATGATTTGATCCTGATACCTACCGGCCAGCAGACAGCTGGTAGCCATTAGCCTTAGCCGTTAAGTCTAGAAGTAGTGTTACGTACTATATGGTTTGATAATTACTTAAATATTTATACGTAGGATAGTTCATTTAACTGTAACTGATTACGGGAGACATATATCCTGTAAATGTAAAAGTACTGATTCCGGTACGGATAAGAAACCAATACCGCGCATTTAATTCTTTAGTGAAACGAATACTGCGCATGTATTTATTACGGCTACGATTAAATGTGAATTTAATCGGACGGCCAGAATTAACGCCGAGATCGCGGAAGAGGATTTCGGCGGTTTGTGGACATCGCCACATCGGATGACACGTGGCGGAATGACATTGGATCGCGGCATCTCCGAGGATTAAAGGAGCGAATCCGGACATACCACGTGTCGACATTTAGGCCATGTCGTACAATGGCCATACATAAAGTACACCGGCAGCTGTACTTTTGTGTACAAAACTGAAATCTGATTGGCTCCGTACATTAGTAGATAGAGTCTGTGAGAGAGATAGGGCTTAGAAAAATTAGAAGATAGGACCCTCTCTCCCAGAGAGCTTCTGTACAAAAGGTCAACTTTGACCCTCCATAACTTACTGCTCAGGGGAGCAAATTGAAAGATTCTTTTTGCTATCGACTCAAGGGAGTCTTGTCTTCACAGGGGTGAAGTTGGTCAGAGATTTTGTCTGCCACGGTGGCAATTATTTTTGCTAAAACACGAAGGGGTCAAGGTTATCCTAGAGGCTTCTTAGAAGCTATCCACTCTGAGGACTTATGGAGGTCTCGGAGTTTCAGGTTATGGGCCCACCCTCTAGGGTATCAATCTTTAATGGAACTAGCTTCATATACTAGGAAACTATGATGATAGGAGCTCTGTGCGAAAAAAGATTTTGGGGGATAGTGACTGGACGGTTGGGGCGTCCATCAAGTCTTCAAATTCCTCCAGGGTTTAGAGGAAACAGATTCACCAGAAAAGAGGATCCACCTTCAACAGAGGAAACAAAAGAAGGAGAGGTGGTGGACAAAGGAAAGGAGAAGGAGGCGACCACACCAATAACAACTCGTTCGGCATTCATGTCACCTATTCCGAGGAACGAGGAGAATGATACTGAAACCCGGGACTTCAACAATATGGCGACAAAGCACTTCATCCAACGCCATCTCACTCAAGGAATTGCATGTCCTCATTTGAAGGTAGAAAGGGCATCCAATCTTTGGATGGCTCTCATAGAGATGTACCGAAGTGGTACGATTTAGCAAGAACAGTTGGCTGATTAGAAAGTTAAAGAGTATGTATATAAAGGGGGGAAGATGTTGGATTTTTGCAATGAGCTTGCTACACTCTTCATGGAGCTAGAGAGCGCGGGAAAAGATTTTAGTGAAAAAGAAAAGGTTAACTGTTTATTGATTAAGTTACCCGATGAGTTCAAGAACATAGTCAACTGTGTGCAGGACTTGCCTTACTCAAGGTGGATATGGAACTCAGCGGAAGTAGGAGGTGACGAAGGGAACGAAGACGAGGACGAGAACGAGAACGAGGAGGAAGAGGAGGAGGAGGAGGAGGAGGAGGAAGAGGAGGAGGAGGAAGAAGAGGACATAGTAGAGAGAAACCTCAACGATGATGAGCAAGATGAGGAAGAAGAGGAGGAAAAGGAAGAAGAGGAGGAGGAAGAGGAGGAGGAGGAGGACGAAATAGTAGTGGAAGAGAATGACTCCGAGGAGGAGAAGGAAAAATTAGACGAAGAAGAGAAAGACTCAATGCAGGAGGAAAAAGAAGCAGAGGAAGAGAAAGACTCGGAGGAGGAAGACTCAGAGGAGGGAGACTTAGAGGAGGAAGCAGCGGAGTCCGAAGAGGAGGTAGTGGAGAGGGATCTCAAAGAGGAGGGAGACGAAGAAGAAGAAGAGGAAGAAGAAGAGGAAAAGGATGAAGCCCGAGGGAAGGGCTTGGCCGAAAGGGAGGGAGAGACGTCGAAAGACGCAGGCGACAACGAGGAAAACGAAGAGAGCTCGGAGGGAAGTATTGAAAAAATCGTGAGGGTGAAGAAAGAAATGCAAAAGGAAATTGAAACGCGTAAGAGAAAGAATAGGAAGAGAGGGTTGAGGAAAAAAAAAGTACAAAATTTGTGGTAGAATGGGAAGAAGATAGTGGGGGAAAAAGTTGAAAACTTGATGTCCAAAAAAGGAAGATGTTGGAGTGTTGGCGATGGCTTTGGAAATGACGTTGTAAACGATGGTGATTTGCTTTGGAATGGCGTTGCTATGTTGGCTTGAATAGGTTTTTGCAAATCAATGGAGCTTATGATGTTGTGGAATGTTATGTGTGTGAGAGATAGAGAGGAATGAACTTAAGCATATAAACACACGAGAGGGGAAAAAGCGGTGGTTTTCATCGGAATGTAATGGTGGAAGGTCGAAAGCCGAAGGCAGTCCTCTAGTCAGAACTCAACCCCCCTCTTCCCAACCATCCTTCTAAACGTTCAAACGAGATGGTGGAGTCTAGTTTTTGTGGGAAAAGTTAGGGTGGACAAGGGGGAAAACGGTGGCCAAGAACAAAGGAACGGGTACCCTGAGGTGCCAAATTGTAGCGCACGGCCGAGCGGGTTGTGGTTGGGGGAAGGGGTGGGAGGACGAAGGTTTTGTGTAAGGGAGCCTACACACCACCCTTCTCCCCCCCCCGCCGAGGGTGGGGGGGGGTAAAGGTTTTGCCTAAGAGAGCCTACACTCCACCCTTCCCCTCGGGGGGGGTAAAATTATGCTCCACGTTAACGAGATGGGGGAGCCCAGTTTTTAGAGGAAAAATCAGGATGGACAAAGGGGCAAATGAGATTGGACAAAGGGGCAAATGTCGGCTAAGTTCACAAATTGTGCACTCCGAGGTACCGACACACAATGTTTTGAAAAGAACGGGATGGCGTGTATGATGAGTTGGGTGCGGTCCGTTCGAAGAGGGTGAAGGCCGAAGGCCTTTCGTAAGGGAGGGAGGGTCTGCCCCCGCCGAAGGCGGGGGCGGGTAAAAACGTGCTCCACGTTAACGAGATGGGGGAGCCCAGTTTTTTGGGGAAAAGCGAGGGTAACAGAGGGAGGAGCAGGAGGTAGCGTAAGTGGAGGATGGGATGGCGTTCTGTGTTCGCCGAGTAGAATAACCTTCGACTACGGCTATAACTGTAACTACTACCAAACAAGAGTGTCGCCGGACTAGGCTCCCTTAAATTGGGTACCGGGACGAATTTCGGCCGTATCTTTAGAACGAGTCATCGTAAGCGTGCCCCGTTTATTTTACCGTAAAAGCGATATCGAAAGCTACACGACGACGTATTGCACGTTGATTTCCGCGTAAGTTGAGTGGGAAAATCCAAATGTTTCACTAAGTACCGAAAGTCTTGTAGCCCGAGGCAAAAAATCCGAAAACTTCACCAAGTAGCGTTTTAAGCCCCCCCCCCCCCTCCATTACTACCCTCAATTTTCACCGAAAAACCAGACTCCACCATCTCGTTAACTACTAAATGTTGTTTTTAGGGTTTTATACACCCCCAAAGGAATACTTTAGAAAAAGGCCAAATAAAAGGGTTTTTTTCAAGTCAAAGGCACCGAAATCCGGTGGAATTTGAAGTCATTTGATCCGAAAACCACTAGTATCCACAAACTTAGCAAATTGTGCAGGTCAAAATAAGGTGAGTAGCAACTCCAGCTATGTATAAAAGTACGCTTGTTACCTTCCCTGTCACATGGTTTTTTTTTTAACGATCCTTTTTTGACACTAAGTTTGCTCCAACGGCCGTTGTTGTTTAAAACTCGTCCAAATACCGTTTTGATAATTTTATCGATATTTAGACTAGTTTATAAGAGTTTTGTATTTGAGAGTTCAAAGTCAAATTTCATTCCAATTGGTCGCAGCAAAAGATTTTGGCTCATTGAAAATAATTCCATTTTCGGATCATTTTTGCTTTAGAACTAGACAACTTTTTTGGCAAATTGACCAAGTATTTAACGAAAAACAAAAATTTGCAAAATTAACTTTTGTTATTTTTTGCGAGTAAAGGGTAGAATTTTAAAGCTTTTCTCTTTAACGAGCAAGAATTAATTATACACCGATTGCTCGCAGTAATTCACCAAAAGAAAAACCAAAATTGTTCCGTTTTTGGCACATTTATTGTTCCTCCACTTGCTCAATTTATGTCATTATATGTCGTTACGTCAGCTCAAAAAATTTTGCGGCTTCGTTCATTTGCAAAAAAGAGTGTTCGAAAAAGTAAAAGAAAGGATAAAAAAAGGAGGTAAATAGACGAAAGAAACGTGAATGGCAAAAGAATGAGAAAGATGAAAGAAAAAGGAAGGCCAAAAGAAAGAAGGAGAAAGACGAAAAAAAAAGAAAAGACAAAAGAAAGAAAATGACGAGAGAAAAAAAAGACAAAAGAAAGAAGAAAAAGGAAAAATAAAGAGGGTAGGAGGCGGGAAGGGAGGGAGAGAGAGAGGGAGAAGAAAAATAAAAAATAAAGAGGGTAGAGGGAGGCGAGAAGGGAGGGAGAGAGAGAGAGAAAGGGAGAGGGAGAGAGAGAGGGAGCGGGGAGAAAAGGTGAGAGAAAGAGAGAGAACAATTGATCCATCTCTTACCGCAATTGTCACCCTTCTTCTCATTTTCTCTCACACCTCCTCCTTTCTCCACTAAATTTCTCACTAAAATAGGTTTTCCTTTTTCTAAAATCTCTTGGTTAATTTGAGAAACCGAAAAAAAAAATCTCTTTTGTTTTCCAAATGAAGTTTCGTAAGGGCAAACTCTAAACTCTAAAGACAAAAAAAAGGAAAACCAAGAAAATTTAGAAGAAATGAGATAAAATGATAATAGTGGAAAGAGATGAAAAAAGGGAAAAAGAGCAAAACTCGACGAATAAATGAATGTAAAAACTGAAAAATAACACAAAACCCGAAAAACGGGGAAAAAATGGAAGAAAAACTAGCAAAAAAACTAGAAGAGAGACCGTAAAAACCGAAAAAACATAGAAAAATACCATAAAACATAAAAACAAAAAAAAAATAAAAAAAAAAAAAAAAAACAAAAAAAAAAAGAAAAATAGGAAAAAAAAAAAAACAAAAAACAAAAAAAAAAACAAAACCCAAAAGTAAAAAAAAAAAAACCGGAATAAAAATCAAAAAAAAAAAACAAAACAAAAAGAAAAACCAAAAAAAACCTAGGTATCCTCACCAAAAGGTAAAACATAACGGTCCAAACGGAAATCAGTATAAGGAACCCCAAAATGCTTTCCTCCACCCCCTTAAAGAGGGGGGAGAGGGAGAGGTTTTCCAGAGAGAAGACTTTTAATGGCCCAATATAAATGAGAAGGGAGAGGGAGAGAGATAAAATATCCCACAAACTTGTACATAAGAGTATGGAAGAGCACAAAAATAGTAAATAAAATAGCATGTAACCGTGGGACTTTTCAACTGAAAGGAAGCGACCGTCGGTTGCAAGTGTAGTTGTTTTCTAGAGGTTCAAGTTTGGACGCGGGGCACATTAGTGCGATCGTGGTATCGTGGCCGTCGAATCTTCATTGGAGTCGGTGTAGGAAACGCATGCCAAAAAGACATCCACGTCACTACGTCAGAGTCTTTTCCAATCATGTTTCGTACAGGCATTATAATACATGTCCGACTCACTTCACAAGTTTTCCGTACTGGCATACTCTTTTACGTGTGTAGTTTTTTCTAACATGCGAGTAAAATAGGTTTAATGTTTGACGCGTGGGTCATTGCTACGATCGTAGCCTCGTAGCTGCTGAATGTTCATTGGAGGAACATTGTCCGTGAAATAAACGCTTGTCATGTTGTCATCCACGTCAGATTCATTTCTAGTCATGTTCGCTAACATCTTGAGTTATCTGCCACATCATGTATATTTTGTAGTGTTGTATATCGATCGGATGCGGTGTGCTGATAATCGATATACACCTTTTTCTGAACACAGATAATCAATCACAGGTTGCAAAAGTCAAAATTTTACATAACCGAAACCGACCGTTTTTTTTTTTTTTAATTTGAGTAACGGACGCCCGACCGGGTTATGTCACGCTCCAAAATTGTTAACCTTTAACCAACCGGCATTTGCAAAAAGAAATGTTAACCGAAACTCGATTTCTCGAGACTAACAGTACCCGCCCGTAACCGAAAAAGTACAAAAAAAAATCTTAGTTTTTTCACGACGTATGAATAAGCCAATAACTACGGTTTGTCGCGTTCCTTAAGATTTGTGAAATGAATAGTGTTACTACCATGTCAGATTTGTGACACTAATCATGATGTCACGTACTTCCACGATACCAAAGAGTACAAAGTACACTAATGTTCGATTGTATAGACAAGTACAAAATTTTCATTTTTTTCGTTTTTTGCTTGATCGACCGTAACCAACCTTTTTTTTTTCTGGTGAATCAACCGACTGCGACCGCCTGGCCCCAAAATTTTTGGCAACCGAATCCGTTCCGGATTTGGCGTTGGCAGTCGGTTAACGGTCGGTCACGGTTTCGGTTGACTGTTTGTGACCACTGTAATCAATACACTGATGCGATTTATAGGTCGCGAAAATATCGCGATGCATTACCGATAAATATCGGGCCAGATAATTATTGACTATAATTGTATGAGCGTACGGTCAGAACCATACAACAGAGGTCGCAAACGGTCAACCGAAACCGTGACCTACCGTTAACCGACCGCTCGCGCCGGATCCGGAACGGATTCGGTTGCCAAATTTTGGGGGCCGGGCGGTCGCGGCCGGATGATCCACCAAAAAATTATTCATACGTCATGAAAAACTAAGATTTTTTTTTGTACTTTTTCAGTTACGGGCGGGTACGGTTAGTCGCGAGAAATCGATTTTTGGTTAACTTTTATATTCGTAAACGCCAATCGGTTAACGGTTAACAATTTTGGAGCGTGACATAACCCGATAGGGCGTTGGTTACTCAGATTTCGAAAAACAAAAAACGGTCGGTTTCGGTTATGTAAAATTTTGACCTTTGCGACCTCTGCCATAGAATTATCGCTGATAAATTATCTGGCCCGATATTTATCGGTAATGTAACACGATATACAATTTTTTTATCGCCATGATTCCGTCACCGATGTATAGAACCAGTTCGATTATTGGTGGTAATAATAGATACCTATCGGATATCGGATAATGGCTAGCCGATACACGATCTTACAGTAGTTATTACAATATGCAATACCATAGAATTCAACGGTGGAGATAGTATTAGTGGCGATGGAGGGTGAAGATATTATCCCTTTTCTACGGATTTTAAGCATATTGCTCTTTGCCTGTAAGAAGCTCATGCCATTGGAGCCGAACATCCGATACAGGCTTGCTCACAACCGACCATCATTGCTCATCCATGAGAGCCACTCTGCTTGCGACGTGGCAAATGACTCGGATTCTTGTCCAATCAATGCAGGTATTCATACTTGATTTGCCACGTGGTGCATGCTTGTTACCATCACCAATCAGAGACTATCAAAGATGAAGCTTTGAACTGGCGCCACGTGTCTGATCACTTTTTGAGCGGGTCAGGCTTTGAAGTTTTGAACCTTCCATTCAGACTGATATCTTTCAAAAGTTACAAATACCTTCTATTCTTCGACAGATCCTTTTCTCCTTTGCTAGTTAAGTCAAGACCGCTGCTTGTAACATTTAGCTTCTGAAGCTTCTGTTCTTCAGCCATGGCTGCCATTGTCGATGTTGTGGCTGCCGGTTCGACAAGACGGCTGGCTTCAGTATTTGATGTCAGTGGAGGAAGCATTGGCTGCCATGGCTATTCTTCCTGCAGAGCAGCTTCAATTGCCGTTCAGACTCTGCCAAAGCAGCGAGTTTTTTCGAAAGGTTCATTGACACGCGCGTCTTTATCTGGCTCTTCTTTGAGGTGCGTAGTCAACTCCCTTTCCCATGGTAGTACTCTGCCACGTTTAGCGTTTACTGGAAAGACAGTGTCTCTGTTTTTTTCTCTCGCTGTTTTTTATCACGCCATGGACAATTGCATTACAGTGTGTGCTTCAATTTTTTCAGCCGCATCGTTCTAAACTTTAAGATTAACTCGTACATTTTGTCTATTTCAGTTTTATGTGCATTGTTTTCTACTGCTATTTGTTTTTTTCTTGCTATTATTATAAGAATTGTTCATGTTGCATACTCGTAGACAATTGAACAATGCTTCAGCTGCTGTTTAGTCGCAAAATGAACTGTTTATATGTCTGGCTGTCACAGGTCTGGCTTTTGGAGTAAACAAACCACATTGAAGTCTTCTTTTTCGGATAAAAGGAGTAATGCCAGGTGTCACATGAGTGCAGCCACTGAAACTGCAGTCAGTGATGATCTGCTGCTGGACTACAAAGCTAGTACTGCGTTCCTATTTCCTGGCCAGGTATAATTTCACAAGTTTAAGTCCCCTATTTCTTGGACAGGTATAATGCCACAAGTTCAATTATATCACCTGTTTATATTTCTTGGTCTGGCATTATACCACAAATTCAATACCGCCCGTTCCTATTTCTTGGACAGGTGTAATACCACATGTTCCCTATTTCTTGACAGGTCTACTACAACAAGTTAAATAATACCACCTGTTCCTATTTCTTGGACAGGCATTATACGCCGCCCTACTTTCATTTTGCCTAATGGCAAGCATTCTCGTCAGGCTGTTTAAGCACAGCTAAGGAATATGCTTGAAAACGTTAACCTTTACTTTCTCTGTTATTTGCATTATGTTCTTATATCTGAATTTGGAAAATTCTTGACTTTAGATGGTTATTTTTCAGTTCCCATTGTCACGTCAGAGGTCGTTCCCAGAAAGAAAAAAAAAATGGAAAAAGCCTTTGTCTCGTATGGTCCTGTAAAAGATATGCTTGTATTTCGTCTGAATAATGCAAAGAAGTTGAAGACCTCCGACAGCTACACTAAAATAGCCTTGTATTCTTACGCTCTGCCTTCTCATGGTTGAGGTTTCGAAAATCATTTAATGTATTCAACCAAACTCTCGTAAAAGAGGAATATTTGGCCTGACGTGCAGGGAAGGTTCTCCACATGTGCTTTCTCCTTTCTGTTGCGTTACCAGTAATGTCCAAGCTATGAATTAGGGTCTCTTTAGTTTCAAAATCCAGAAGTGCAGATTGTTAGCTTACTTCTTCTTACAAATGAATGTAGTTAAAAGAATTTTGTACTCTGTGCTTGTCTTAGTGGGCAACTATTGCACAAATTCAAGGGTCGAATCAATGCATGTGAAGGTATGTGAAGGGACTACGAATGCAAACAGCTTTTATTTTCTAGTGTAGGTTTCCAGCTTTATATTGACAAGATGCAATGGATCAATAAACAGGTCATTTGCAACTTTAGGTTCTGTGCTGGTAGAAAACAGTTTAAATAAATGACCGGAGAAACAGTTCTTATTTTGAATTTATTCTGATTTCCCGCTTCATACTGACAAGGCGTAATGAATGGATAGATAGGTTAATTCTAAAAAACTAAAAATTGGGTTATGTGATGCCAGCTTCATATTGACAAGATGTAATGACTGAAAAAAGGTTGACGGCAAAAATTTAAAAATCGTGTTATGTGATGGTGGAATGCTGGGTAAATAGATGACTAGACAATTAGTTTAGTGACAAGAAGAAATAAATTAGTAAATAGGTCAACTGTCAAAGAGTAAATGTTGGGTTATGTGATGGTGGGATGCAGGGTAAATAAATGACCAGACAATTAGTTTAGTGGCAAGAAGAAACAATTCAGTAAATAGGTCAATTGTCAAAGATTAAATGTTGGGTTGGTGATGGTGGAATACAGGGGGCCCAATCAGTTGGCATGGGGGCAGGAGCAGCTGATGTGCCTGCCGCAGCAGCTCTCTTCGAAAAAGCCAAAGAGATTTTGGGGTGATTTTTCTGTTTTTTAGACTCTTAAATTTGATTTAAAGCCAAAGGCATTCTTGGTGATGTCTGTTTCTTGGGACCCTCCTTTTATTTCTGTTCAAATCCTGCCTTCTTTTCTCCGCTTTTTCTTTCTTTTCTCCCTCTCCTTCACCTTTTCCATCTTACCTAGTTCCGCCTACTATTTTATTCCCTTTTTTCTGCTTTTTTCCATACCCTTTCCTTCCAGGTTTGGTAGTTTTTGTTGTTAATTGGCAGTGATGTGAGCAATAAGTCGGTGGGTGCTTAATAGATAGTAATGAATTTATTTTGCCCGAGATTTAATATGCATATGGTGGCTCTTCTCTGGATCTTGCACGAACTTAACGTTTTTTTTCTATTTTGGATGCTTTGTCAAGTGTATTTCAGGGAACTACTCAACTTGTTTGGAAAGGCTAGTACCCTATATTGCAAATAGAAGTGTCTTTTTTTGACTGTTATTTTTCAGATTCATGTTAAATATATTTTAGTTTGTTATGTTTCATCTTACTGTTCTCTTTATGTGGTTCACCCTTTCTGCGCTCTATTTCAGTGCATAACTTTGCAAACACCGTGTTCAGTTCATTTCTTCTCCAGCCAGAATACTCTGTTAACGAGTTAGCATCTGAACTCGTTAAAGTTTTAACAGAGTCCACCCTCTCTTTTTTGCAGATTTGACTTGTTAGATGTTTGCCTTAATGGCCCAAAGGAGAAGCTTGATTCAACGGCTATCAGCCAGGTCTGTTGAAATGTTCATTTCAAGAACTTGGTATTCGGTATAACTTATAGACTTTGGGCTTGTGATTATGTGTAAATGTTGAGGTTCTCAAATTTTATAACTTTTCTGCTAAATTTTAGTTCCAGTGAATATACGAGTTTCTAGTTTTCTTTTGTTCATGGATTGTGCTCTGTGGGCATGTAAGGTTCACCTTGTGACACTTTTGATAGCAGATAAAATGATGGGAGTGGGGTCTTTGATTAGCTAGCTTGTCCTCGTTGAAAGTTCCAGTGGTCCCAGTATGACGATTTTTGGGTCCAGGAAATTTGGTATCCCTATCATCAACATAAAGTATCAGTTATCGTGCGAAAAAGTTAGTGAAAGAAAAGCTCATAATCTTTAGAATGGTTGGAGAAGAAAACCTTGAAACAGGTGGACCATGACTAGAATCCCAAGTCAGGTTCCAAATTGTTTGAAGTAGTCGCCATGACCTGGCAACCTGGAGTGGGATCCCATTCCAAACTATAGAATAAATTAACTAGAGAAAACTATAGAATTAATTATTTGTTTGGTGGGCGGTGAGGGTTACAGCCTGCCATTTACGTTTCCAGTTTGGCAGCAATTGAAGCTCTCCGAGCACAGGAGAATGGTCAGGCAATCATCGATTCTGTGGATGTTACTTGTGGTCTCAGTCTTGGGGAATATACTGCCTTGGCGTTTGCTGGAGCCTTGAGGTGTGTAAGCTGTTTATTTTTTTCTGTTTTCCATTTTGAATAGGGGGATATCCTTTGAGCTCAAGAAAGAACATCTATGTTTTGTATTGGGTGTGCGATTGTATGTACAGATAAGCACAAATGTCTGGCTATGGTTGTTCAACAAATATGCATTGTTTTGCTCAGTGGATGTCATACAAGGTTATGGAGAATGAAGTGTGTTTGTATGGGATTCATGGTCATCTACGTTAACGAGAATTCAATCTGTTCCCCAGTAGAGCAAAGCTTCAACTAGGATGATTATTTGCCAGTGGTTGTTATTATTGCAATATTTGGAAATTTTAGAAAGCTTGGTAGCATTGATATATTTGTAATTTCAATATTTCTGATTTCTCGCGGTCATTTTGTAGAGCTAATCTTATTATACGTTTTTGCTTTGTGATATGCAGTTTTGAAGATGGGCTGCGTCTGGTCAAACTCCGTGGAGAAGCAATGCAGGTATTTTTCAGGCCCATGAATTTCATGAAGTTCCAGTTTTTTGCTTGTTCATGTGTGAATCTTTTTCCTGCTGGCAGATAATAAGATACGGCACACAGCAAAAGAAGCTTTAATTTGGAGCACATATGTTAAAGATTCCGCTCTCAAAATAAATATGGACTCTTGCCATTTCTGAGTTATTTTTCATGCCTTTTTCCCAAATGCGCCCTGCTCCACTTTTTTTATGTAAATAAGGATCCTTACCTTCATCCTTATATTTGACTGTTGATGGAAAGCGAAACCAGGCTTACAGAAACAAATATAATAGAAAAACATAGGCTTAAGCAAAATATGTTATCCTGAAGAAAAACTTTTACTGGAGCAAAACCGGTTTTCATTTGAAATTATGGCAACCTGACCTGCGTCTCTGCTGAAAGTTCACCACTTAGGTTCTGATTGATGTTTTGATAAGGAATATTAAGCACATTTTCCTTGTCAGCGTCAATTCTCACACTGATTAGCCTGAATCCACATCACTTGAGTTATTGTGATACCTTTCATTCCAATGCACGGGGTAACTGAAGTTTAACTGCGTTGCCTGATGCCCTCCTCAATATAGCACCATTCAATGATAGGTTGAGTGTTAGTTATATTGCCAGAATGTGGATTGCCAGAATGTGTGAATCTTATTGTGAAGAAGTGTGAATGTTATCGCACAAATGCTTGGATCTTGTTTTAAGAATGCCTGAATCTTATTGCAAGGTTGTGAGCCGTCTAAGAATCGTGTCTTGTCGTAAGTATGTGTCTCATTGTATGTATGCATCTTTTTCGAAATATGTCTTATTTTAAGTATGTGTCCCATTGGAAATAGTTGTTCTATTGTATGTGTTTGCATCTTATTGTAAGTATGTAACTTACTGGAAGTAAGTAACTGTAGGTAGTAACTGTTGTTCTGTAGTAGTGTCTTATTATAAGCATGTGTGGTGTGAGGCAGGCAGCTGCCGATGCAGCCAAAAGTGGCATGGTGAGCGTCATCGGCCTCGATTCTGCCAAAGTTCAGGAGCTGTGTGACGCAGCCAATGAGGATGTGGAGGAAGAAGAGAAAGTCCAGATTGCAAACTATCTTTGTTCAGTATGTTCCTTTCCTAAAAGGGCTGGTCTAGACCACTGTCAGTTTCATCATTGGCACTGTTGAAGGTCACGAGTATTAGTACAGGTTTGTAACAGCTAGTTTC
Source organism: Zygnema cylindricum (assembly GCA_037447655.1). Classification (NCBI taxonomy): domain Eukaryota; kingdom Viridiplantae; phylum Streptophyta; class Zygnematophyceae; order Zygnematales; family Zygnemataceae; genus Zygnema; species Zygnema cylindricum. Next base: position 210,858 of record JBBHKE010002352.1, read on the forward strand.
GAAAGCTCATGTTTGAAGGAGGCTTTTGCAACAAACTGGGAGTACGGTTGCTGGGGTTTGTCTCCTTGAAGCAATATTTTGGCACAAGTCTTTAGATTTGGCAATTAAACTATGATGGGAAACTATGCTGGCTCTTCAGGGAAACTACGCTGTTTCAGGAGGTCTGAAGGGTTGTGAAGCGGTGGAGGCAAAGGCAAAGTCTTTCAAGGCACGAATGACGGTGAGATTTTTTTGACTTGCAACTCCAGAAAAACGGATTTCGCCTGAATGTGGGACTGAGGGGATTGAGTTTGTTTAATGGAAGAAAAGACAGTTAGGTGGTCTTATCCTGTAAATATAGGCATCGACGAGTATCACGTTTCTTTTTGAATGCTTTCTTCTTCGGTACAGCCCCTGGATATCTGTATTACGGAGCGATCTACTGGGGATACAAATTGACCTTGTTAGTAAAGTCCCTTCTGCAAATCTTCCTTGGAAAAATTGTGAATTTCTCCATGTTTGTTTGTACCGTGTTGCGGACAGAATGGTCTTTGGGGACAGAATGAACCTTGTTAGTAAAGTCTCTTTTCCAATCCTTAATCGGAAAGAATGTGAATCTCTGCAGGTTCGTTTGGCGGTTGCTGGAGCCTTCCACACACAGTTTATGGCTCCAGCGGTGGAAAAACTGCAAGAGGCCCTTGCCAATACTGAGATTCAGACTCCTCGAATTCCAGTTATTTCAAATGTAGATGCAAGGCCACATTCTGATCCAGCAACCATAAAGAAGATTCTTGCACAACAGGTATGCATTATGAGTAGGGGAGCCTGACAGAGAGGGACTTAACTGTTGAAGTATACAGCTTTCTGTTGTGGTAGTAGGATCTCTCAACAGGTATGAAGTATGAGTACAGGAGCCTGACAGATGGACTTCACTGTTAAAAAATACAGCTTTCCGTTGTGATAGTTGTCCTAGGAGTTCTTCAGTACGGAGATGTGAGCAGGTAGTGGATTGGTTTTCTATTATTCTTTTCTGTATCGGTAACTGTTGGACTTGATTTATACTGAGTGACTGGGCTTTAAAAGAGTTGTAATGCAAAGATTTCAAAGCGTTTTTGCCTCCTTTGGGATTAAACGTCTAAATATTTTTCCTTCTTTTATTCCCCTTAATTGTTGAATATGTGCAGGTGACTTCTCCTGTGCAATGGGAAACAACCCTTAAAACACTTTTAGAAAGGGGTTTGCAAAATTCTTACGAGCTCGGGCCTGGAAAGGTATTGCCACATACCTGAAACCAAATTCCTGATTTCCTTCAAAAAACTATGAACAAGCCTAATTCACAAATAGCATGGACCACACTGGTGGTGGTGACCATCATGTCGCACGTCGTGCATTTTAAGTAGTCTGAAACTCATTTTTGCCGAAGTTTTAGGTGCTGGAGTCTTTGTTGTGTTGCATAAAACAAAAATCCTCTAGTAAGTCACAAAGGGCTGTTTCTTCTGTTATTCGTAGTTGCAGGCACTTATGAACAATGCACTTTTTCATGTGTTTTTGGTTATAAGCCGATTTTAATGTTTTAAATCAAGAATGATGCATAACCCTTTTTTTAGACACATCACCTTTGACTTGCATAAGGGTATATATTGTTTGATAACATCGGGGTCAGTTTCATTAGTAAACACATTGAGGTTGAGCTTTATGTGTAAATGTTCTAATATGGTCAATAATTGGTCTATTTGTATGTTTCCAAGCACAAAAAGTCTAACAGTAAGGGCAATCTGAAAATCTGATTAGCTAGCCGGAAACGGTGATAATCTTTACACGCCTTTTTAAGAGTCGTTCACTTTCCGATCGATGACCCAAAAGAAAAGAATAATACCGTAAAAATTGTGACTCGCCATCTTGTTTCTCAATCGGTTTTTTTATTTTGTTTCGTTGTTTTTTGTAGGTTATTGCCGGTATTATGAAAAGGATTGACAGAGCTGCCCCAGCTGTAACAAACATCAGTGTTTAGTCTATCAAAATATGAAATACATTTGATGGTAGAGTCTAGATTTGTCTTAGTACTCTAATGGAATGTAGTTGATTAGAGTTTAAAAAAAAGTCGTGGTTCACTTCTCGCGCAAAGAAGAGGAAAAGATTCCAAACTTGAAGGTTGGAGGTGAAACACGAAGGCCAAAAATTTTGAGGCTAAGATTTCGGTGACGATCTCGTTAGTCTTGTACTTCCGATCCCTTATAGCTTTGCAAATGATTTGATTGGAGGTTAGTGATAAGGATGCAGTGTAGTTTGTCTGTTTTGGTTATATTTGCCGAGCAGCCATTGGTGGATATGTAACGTGTAGCTACAGGTATTTTGCACATAGATGGGGGCTATTATTGTACAAGATGAGGAGGCATGTGTAGTGGAATGTAGATGAGAAGGATCAAAATTTAACGCTTGAATTCAATGTTTGATACTCATGGAACGAAATATGCAAACAAGGGAATTGTTACCTGATTTTACAATGCCTGAGAATATACTGTTAGTATGCTATATTTTATGGGCATTTTAGTGTGTTGGCTTCAAACGTATTTGATGGGTGACATGTTCAGCAAAACTATCATTTCTGGAAATGGTGATTGAATGTATGCTGTTCATCATTATTTCCTGTCCCTCAAACAAGAATAGGACAAAGTTCAAATTACTGTTTGTAATTATATATCCATATTCTGGAGGCCTGTCAGATGTTTTAGGACTCTCTTGAAAAGAATTTTAGTAGCATTGTCAGTCGGACAATGCTGAATCTTTAGTGTCACCTTCTACGTTTTCTAAATACCTTCACTGCAAATACCATAGCTTAAAACCCGACTATCATTATTGTTCCTTTGGAAAATGAAATGTACTACCAACAAATTGGAATTTCAACCCACGCCCAGAGCTCAAGTGAATGAGAGAAATAGGCAATCGCGGCCTTCTCAAATTGCTTTACGCATGATTATTGGAAGTAGGAAATTTTTGGGCACAATTTGGTCGAAAAGTTAATGAGTCTCAGCACAGTTCAAATGTACAATGGCACGTCGATTTTAGCATGAAGGATTTATGAACACTAACTTTAAATTAGAATATAGAATATTAATTTAGTTTAAGGAGATGTGGCAGATTGTAGTTTACTCCCTCAAACAGTGTTGTTAACATTATTTAATGATTTTCGGCCAGAAAAAGCCGCGACGGAGTTATTGTTCTTAACTCTTAGGGTATGTCGCCATGTACTTGTAACTTCGCGAAATTACTTCGTATTCTAGCGCAGATTCTCCATACACGGATTTCTAAGGGCGTGTCCCCATGTAACCGATATTTTGAAACGTTATTTTGGAATTTAGCGCTGATTTTACGGTGTACTTTTCAAAGTGTTCCTATGTCAATCGTTACTTGGGCATTCATTATTTTGAATATGTGGCAGTTGTACACGTCGCCAATACTTGCGACACCTGTAGACGCCAACCAGCTGCTGACATTTGTAGACGCCAACGATCTCGAAACAAACTGCGGACATTTGTACGCCGCAAAGAGCTCCTGACATACTGGGACAATTGTCGACGACAACTGTCATTTGTTGACGCCCACACGTGAACGACATAAGCAATCGCCTGCGTCTACAAAATGACATTTGTAGACGCTCACAAGTGGACAACATAAGCAAACGGACAAACAATTTTTTTTTCGTGTATTCTCCCAACTGCAAATGAAAACTTTTGACGCGTGCAACCCAGGCTTTTTATTTGTCAATAGGGTAGTATTTTGATTAAAAGCAGGTCGCGATTTGATTCCAGTGCAAGTGTGAAGATGAGCTGGTAGTGGGTCGCGATGATAATACTGCCAAATCGCCGTACCTTTCAAGTTCCAAGATGACGCAAAATGTATTTGAGTTTTTGCCCATTTTTCGTACGGCGTAATATTTTCAAGTAGGAAGTCCCATTTTCTGTGTAAACGACGGAAAAAAACCCTTACTTGAACACATGGGGACACGCCCTAAGTGTCCCTATGTGTCGCAACGAACTTGTTACTTAAGGGTGTGACGATTGTATACGTCGACAATGTCCGTGACAGCTGTCAACGTCTACAATCTGGGATGACGCACGTTATTTTTTGTAAATGCCGTTTCATGGTTGCGCTTTGCCTTTGAGGCTTTGACCCATAGTTCAAAAGTAGGCGTTTCTATTGTAGGCCTTTTGTAGGCGCCTTTATCGTAAGTTGTGTTATGGGCTTTTCATGTGATCTTCTTAAATCGCTACTTTGATCAGCGACCGTCTGATCGTCCAAATCTGACGATAGTCCTATCGTACGTTGTGTTATGGGCTTTTTCATGTGATCTTCTTAGGTCGCTACCCTGATCGGCGACCGTCCGATCGTCCAAATCTGACGGTATAAATAAAAAACATCTCAAAACTCACAGAGAAATAATTTTTTGTCCGAATGTTTTTCAAATTCTAGACATGACGCTTAATTCTCTATCGATCGATGTGCAACTCAACCCTATTACTATTTTTTTTCATTTTGCGACCAATACAATATGGGTCTTAAGGTCATATTGTATGTTTTGCGTACAATAGGCATATTGTATAGGCCTACTTTCACCTACTTTTGAACTATGCTTTGACCCTCCTCCGGTCGACGTGAAATGGCATCGAATCTTGAGACCCTTGCAAAAAAATCCGTACAGGACGCAAATGGACAAAACATAGTGTCATAGACGTCCTATTCGTACGGATTTGGACTTTTTTACGAAAACTGCGTAGTATTCGCTTGTTTCTTAAAATTCGTAAATTTCTTACGTCTCACACTGTACGGAAATTTGTACGGACATAAAAAAAACGTTGCTTCATTTGGCGTATTTTTTATCTGTCCTCCACTCCGTCTTCAGAAAGAAGCCGCCGTTGGAGACGCCGTAAATGCCGGCGCTCGCCGCTACACCGTGAATCGCTAATTGCGTAATGCAATAGATAGCGTAATGAAACAATTAGCGATATTTACGCTAATTGGGAATTTCAGTTTTTTCCAAAAAAACTTTTATTCTAATTTATCATTAACTTTAATCTGTAAACTGCTTTTTGGCGCATAATATACCCACACTAAAATATGTGCATGTACGAAATTGTTCAAATCGTACGCCGTCGCATTTTTTTGACATCCGCGTATGCCGGAAAATATTTACGCAATTACATGTTAGCGCGACTACGGGACATCGTGAATATTTTTTATGTACTTTTCTACTTGAAAAAGTACAAAATAGTACGGCGTTGACAGTTCGTAAACCACCCTATTTAAAATGGCACCATATTAGAGTTATGAACCCTATTTAATAGGGTACCTCAAATAACGTTTAGAAACATTTAGAATCATTAATTATATTTGAGAATTTGCCGGAAAAAACAGGGTACCTCAATTAGACTCATGAACGTAATAGCGAGTCACGGTGTAGTTCGTTGCACTTTTCGGTTTTGCTTCATTTGAGCGCGAGTATTTTTATCTGAGCGGCGAGCCGCGGAATTTATGGCGTCTCCAACGGCGGCTTCCTTGAGCCGTTTTGCTTCATTTGCGCGCGCTTATTTTTTAACTGTCCAGACACTCCGTCTTTAGAAGGATGCCGCCGTTGGAGACGCCGTACGCTCGCCGCTAGTTCGTTGCACTTATCAGTTTTTTAGGGTATTGAATATTTAAATTTTTGAAATTTGAAAGTTAAAAAAAAATACGAATTTTACGACGAATTTTATGAAGTTTGAAATTGTTTTATGCGCACTCTACGTAGTATTCGTTGGTTTACTCCGTGCGTTTTATGCGCATAGGACATCTATGCATAGCGTACTTTCCTTGTCGCTTGAAATCTTTTGAAAACTTTGAAAAAAATCGACACGTGCAAATGTGTGTTTCTAAGTTGTTTAGTAGTGATATTTTAATTTAAAACACATCGCCGATGTGTTTAAAATAAAGTTTGAAGACGAGGTTTCTTGACTTGGTCATTGGTCGAAAGACACAAAACGACACATGTAGTACATCCTAAAGTTCGATGATTGCATAGAAGTCCAATTCGTACGGATTTGGACTTTTTGTCGAAAACTACGTAGTATTCGCTACTTTCGTAAATTTCGTAAAATTCGTACGTCTCAAATTGTACGGACATTCAAAAAAAAAATGTTGCTTCATTTTCGCGCGCGAATTTTCCTCCACTCCTTCATAAAGAAGCCGCCATTGGAGACGCCATAAATTCCTCCATTTAATCTGTCATTGAAGCCACCCTTCAAGGTTCCAAGAACTTTGCCAGAAGCATCCATGCCTAGGCCACGAGGAATCGAGTGGGAGCATGTCAAGGCTCCAGACGGAGAGCTGCTTGGGAATAACAGAATATGTATCTGTCTATACTGCAATTTCGAATACAATGGTCAAGCAACTAGAATTAGAAACCACCTGCTTGGAAATGTGCAAAATGGCGGCATTAGAGCTTGCATTGTATGTCCCGATGAGGTGAAGGCGGAGTTAAACACATCTGAAACCACAAAATCTTCTCATGGCTCTCAGAAACGTGTCATATCCGATTTGGATAAACTCACTAAATGTCTTCGATCAAGCCAAAGTAGCAAGGTACAAGGTGTTTAGTCGAAAATAAAAAATATATTTAATATGCATAACAAGAAGGAGGTGGATGCAGCATGGGCAAAGGCTTTATTTGCCAATGGCTTGCCTTTTCGACTATTAGAAGACCAATATTTTAAGGCAGCAGTGAAGAAGACCGTGGAGATACGGCCGTCTTACAAGTTACCTCGCCGAAATACCATGAGAAATCGACTTCTGTCTGAGACGAAAGCAACGGTCACTAACAATGTGGCAAGCTACCTAGAGACCATGAAAATTACCGGTGCCTCCATCACATCAGACGGTTGGACAGCCGTTGATGACACGCCTCTTTTGAACATTCTCGCTGTCACCACCAAAAAAGATATGTTTCTCATGGCTGAAGACACTAGAGGGCAAACGAAGGATGCCGAATACGTTTGTCAGGTGTTAGAGAAAGGAGTTATTGCGGTAGGGGTGGAGCATGTGATGGAAGTTGTGACAAATTCTGCTCTTGTGAACAAGGTTGCCGCCTCGTTGCTCATGGGAAAGTATCATTCCATCACGTGGACGCCATGTTCTGCCCACGTATTAAACCTAATGTTAGAGGATTGGGGTAAGTTGTCATTTATTTCAACACCTTTCCGAGAAGCAAAGGAGGTGTTGAAATTTATTACGAATCATCATATGAGTGCGGCTTTGTTCCACAAAATTTCTGAACTTAGGCTTTTGAAACCTGAAGAAACCAGGTTTGCAACAAATTTTATCATGCTATAGAGGTTTTTACAGGTGAAGGATAGCTTAGAGACCTTGATGTTTCACGATGCATACAAGCAGTGGTTAAGCAAGTCTACATACAAGTCAGAGGGTGTTAAGATTAAAGGCCTCATCTTGAACCCGGAGTTTTGGACGAGAGTGACTGAGGCTGTGACAGTTTCAGAACTTGTGGTGCGGATGATGAGGGAGTGCGACAAAGGGAGCCCAAATATGGGGAAGGTTTATCATGGTTTTTACAGTATTGGTGAGTTCTTCGTGAAGTTATCCAACAATAGAGGAGCGCGAAATTATGAAGGCCTGCAGATTTTGGAGGAGCTGAAGGTGTCTTTTATCGCCACATGGGAGATGGCACACAACCCCATATATGTTGTCGGCCTTGTACTCGATCCTGGGTACCAAAGTGATGTCTATGGTCAACTTTCAAATGTGAAAGTAATGGAAGGTTTTCAAATAATGCTTGATAAGATGTTACCAAATGTGGAGGACCAGGCTGCTGCCTAGAATGAGTTGTCTAAGTATAAAGGTTGTGAGGGCATATTTGGGAGGGAGGTGACAAAGACGAAGCAGATGCCAGGCTGGAAGTGGTGGCAGTTTGTCACCCCTATCTTACAAAAAGTAGCAATTAGGATCCTTGCCCAGTGCACAGTTGCCAGTTCATGTGAAAGGAATTGGTCAACCTACGACCATATTCACTCTAAGAAAAGGAACAGATTGACAGCTCAAAGAGCTAATGATTTGGTTTGGGTCTTTAGCAATCTCGGATTATTACAAACCACCAGGGATGTTAGTTATGAAGTGGAAATGGTAGCATGGGAGGAAGAGGAAGGGGAGGTAGGAGAAGAAGAGTTTGATGAAGACATGTTTGACATAGATTTGGAGTAAAGAGGGATAGGGGTGATATATACATATTCACGGCCTGCAATGAGTTGACATATTTTTAATATGAAAATTAGACTATATCCACCAGATTAATATAAAGTTTGTTTTTTTTTTTTTTTTTTTTAATGTGAACTTTGTCTTTTTTGATTGTGGACATGTTTTTTTTTATTCTGGACATTTTTTAACAAGGACATGTTGTACCAACGACGAGGCAGTCTGGTCGCTGGTTTAGCAACCAAGCAGTTTGGTCGCTGCAAGCAGTCAGACTGCCTAATTGCTATGCCTGGTTGCTAAACCAGGCAGTCTGGTCGTTGGTTCAGGGACGAGGCAGTCTGGTCGCTAGTTCAGCGACGAGGCATTCTGGTCGCTGGTACAGTGATGCTCGCTGGTTCAGCGACGAGGCTTCCTCGCCGCTAGTTCGTCGCACTTTCAGTTTTTTATGGTATTGAATAATTTCAAAAAATTGAAATTTGAACGTCAAAATAAAGTACGAATTTTAAAAATTCCGAAATTGTTTGATGCGCACTTTACGTAGTAATCGTTATTTAATCCGTGCGTGTTATGCGCATGGGACTTCTATGGATGATTGTGCAAAATATACTTCTGTTTTTTTCGATTTCTTAGTACGGATGTAACTCAAGCGGTACGGCGCTAAGTTTTAGAGGAAAACGACAGAAAAGAATCAGTACTTTGGCACATGGAGACATACCCTTAGGATACTTTCGCATGTAGCCGAAACTTAGTCTTGTTACTTTGTTTTTTAGCGAAGATTCTCCGTACAAGTTTTAGAGCATTTGTATGTAACGAAATGAAATCGTAACTTTAGATTGTGACGGATGTAGACGTGGGTGTAATTTGTGACGATTGTAGACGCGTACAAAACTCGCGGCAATTGATGACGTTTACAAAATAGATACGGTTGTAGACGTCTACCTACTTGTGACATTGTAGATGTTTATGGTTTGTGCCATTTTGACGTCACGCGTACTTATGATTGCGTCGACGTCACAAATTCCAAAACATTCCGCCATGGTTTCCCGATTTTGTTTTTTTTCGTCCGTTCTCACTCTACTTACCAACAAAATAAGCTAAAAGACAGCCAAAAGAAATATTTTTTATAGATCTTTCATTTGATACCTTTTTTGCCTTTTTTCATTGCAAGAATTGTGAGATAGGCGCGTTAGTGGGAGAGGGGGAGAGAGAGGCGCTTTCACGGACTTCGCTTTTGCGAAATGGCGTCCGTTGGTCGAAACCCCCTCCACGGCCCCTGTACGGAAAAAAGCGCACTGAAAAAAGTCACGCACAGGCTGAAAACGTGCGGTGGGTTTTTTTTTTTTGGTACTCCGCTCTCAAAAATTGTAAAAAGCTTCCGGCACGTGCGACAGCATCTGCCTATTCGTTTACCTCATGGAACTTTATTTAAAATCACCTCGCGAGGTGAATTTATATAAAGATTGAAGATGAGCTAGAAGGCGCGAAATTGGGTCGAATGTGCTAGACGACAAACTGCTTCGTGCTAGACGACAAATTGCAGTACATTTAAAGCTGTTAGGTAACGTAACTTGTACGGTGTCAATTTCATTTTTTTGGTACGGCTGCGGATTTTCTCGGTTTTTTCTAAGTTATGGAGGAAAACGACAGAAAATAACTGTAACTTTAGCACATGCGAAAGTACCCTTAGTTACGTTGGGAAGTGTAGCAAGCCCTTCTATTGGGCTTCTTGGGTGGAGTCTACCAGTTATGCCATAACTTATTCTGACGCTTGGGACAGGTACGGTAACGACAAAATCAAAAAGCGCGTTAATTATGTGGACATTACGACTCCTGCTGCTAAAACTAAATAATAGTGTGACTAAGACGAGCTTAGACTTTTAGAAGATTCGTTTTTCCTGAACTTATCACGACAGGATAGGGGCGCCGTACTGCACTTTTTAGTTGCGTGTAACGTTAACTGTAAACATAAAGAGGAAATCTTCGTTTTTGGATCCAAAATTTTCAACTGAAGCTTCTGAACAGTTTCCAGTGTTTTGCTTGCAAAAGCTCTTCTCACATCACCATAAATGTCAATTTTCACACTTTTTTGTATCTTCTTCTCTCTGAGGGAAGCAGCGTGATGTCTGTGACAAAAGTTCATTTTCACATTCCTTTTCTCATTAGAAGAGAATTCTTAAATTTAATCCTATCTGGCAACCAGCTTCTTGTTGTGCTTATTTATTCCTAACAGTTGCTGTAAAACTGACAAGAACATGTTTTCTGGAAGATATGGCGGGCGGGGGTACTCCCGTGGTGGAATCAACATGGCACACGTGGCAGCTTTACAGGCGCTGATTCAGTATGCTGCACTGCCACGTAAGCCTCAAGTTACGACAGCAATCATTGCTGCAAACGTGGCAGCATATTACAAGCCGGGAATCTTACGGTCTTTGTTACCACCAGTCGGCAAAGTTTGTTTGAACCCTAGGGATATTGTGGAGGTGAACTTCTTCAATTTTTCTTTTTTCAAGTGTTTGCTGTAAGCAGGGATTTGCAAAGAAATAGAGGTTCTGACTTTTGGTGCAGTATTGTGAGGTCGGATTTTTGTTACTATTGCTATTACTGTTATTTTTTTTCTGACATGGGGACAACATATGCAATTTTTTATACCTATCTCACCATTCACCGTATATAATGTGGATTAAAAAAAATACTAACAATTTATTTATTTCTTTACTTATTTATTTATTTTGTAAAAAAATATTTCTTTACTATTTTTTTTTTTTTTTTGTGGTTTTGTGGTAGATGCATAGATTAGGCATAATAGTTGCTATTAGGAAAATAAGTAGACATCGCGAATCCAAGTGAGTCATAAAACAGCATATCACTTTTATTTTTACCTGCTGTTGTTTCTTCTATCCATACTAATTATGTGTATAATTGAGAAAAAGTTTTACTATATTGGGGAGTATTTTCATTTTCTTTGAGAAGTATGAAAAGATTTAATGGGAGGGATGTAAGGAATATAGGTTTAAAATGCTGCTATGAAATGCTGATTTTATGTTGATCATTCATAGTTGTTCTGATTTTATTTTTTGTTTTTGACACCTTAAGATGCACTCCTTTCTTTAAGCTCAGTCATTGCTGTAAACTGTTACTAATCAAAAGACGATATCTATTCTTTATTCAATTGTCTTTCAGACTCTGGACTGGAAACGGTTAATTCTCAGTGCATTCTACCATTCTGGCGATGTTCACCTGATTTACAACATGATTTCTCTCCTATGGAAAGGCTATCAGCTCGAAATGCGACTCGGTTCTGTCAAATTTGCGAGATTAGTCGCCCTCCTTCTAGTTCTCTCTCATAGCACTATTGTGGTAGTATCCTCTCTTTTAGCGACCTTCACTAGTTGGGTAAGTCCTTACAGATACGAATGTGCCGTGGGCTTCTCAGCAGTACTTTTTGCAATGAAGACTATATTGAACGACTCTGAGCCGACCTACACAAGAATGCAAGGCTTTTCGATTCCCACTCGATACGCATCATGGGCAGAACTATTTCTCATTCAATTGGTAGTCCCAAATGCGTCCTTCACTGGCCACTTATGTGGTATCCTTGCAGCTCACATGTACTTAAATGTGGGCCGAGTATGGCCGATAGTAAGAGGTATACAGAATCGGCTATGGGCGCTTCTCCCTCCAGTACAGTTAAGGCAGTGGAGTGGACGAAGGTACACTTTAGGAAGGAATGAACCAAGTAGTACAAGAGGAGAGGCAGAGAGGGGAGGCAGTGATTCCAATAGGAGTCAAATGGGACAGTCTGATGGTCCTTCTCAACCTAGGGGTAGTGAACCTAGAGTGTGGAGATGTACAGCTTGTACATTCGACAATCCTTCAGGTTTTGAAAAATGTGAGATGTGTGAGAATCCTCGAGGAGGACATCCTGGTCCTTCTTCAGATGTACCTTCTGGAAGTCGAGGATGGACTTTTGATGACTATATTCGCACTCCATCGGTTCCCGAACCTCCCTCATGGATTGACCAGCCCACAGGGGGAGAGGCTCCTCCTAGGCATCTAAGCATGGAGGATATTCGTCAAAGACGCTTGGATAGGATCCGATAAAAAAATTGGAGTATTTTGGAGTATTTTTGACATGTACTTTTTGTAGAAAATCGTGAAATTCTTATCTGTATGTCATTATATGTTGTTAGCTGTACATTTGTAACGGAAGTTTACGGAGTTCTTGCTGTGAACCTTAACATTTTCTTGCTATTTGGTTATGTTTGTACCATTATGTAACTTTTAGTTTTTACCTCAGTGGTGGATTTAGGGATTGGGGAGCTTGTCATTATTGCAGGTATAAGAGGTTCTCCCTTCATCATAAAGAAACGGGTTCAATTTCAGTCCAGACACTAACGATCTCTGTTTTGAATGGAACTGTGTGGGATAGCTTCCCCATTTAAGACTTGGGAACCAATAGAATTATACTTTTTTGGTATTATTCTCTTGTTATTATCCTGTACCTAGTGAGAGGTGTTGTGGAATAAACCTGTTTTGATTCATGTATCAAATCTAACCATCTAAGCAGAATCAGCTTTGGTTCTCTTAAAGCTTAGTTCCTTCACAAAAACTTAACCAAGGACACCACTGAGTTTAGCTAATCTTGGTTTCCAAGACACCAAAGTTCCCGCGAACACTTCAAATGTTTTGTTGGCATTGGCAAGTCAGTCTACTGAATGCCCGCAGTGGCAGTGTGTGCTGTGCTGTCCTACCACGTATTTTGGGAACAGGAAGTTTTGGAAACAGGAAGTGGACATATCGTTGCTGTAACTTTATAACAGTTACTTTTTGTTTCAGAGACTATGAGCCGGTCTGCTTTAATGATTATGGTAACTGATCTGAGTTGGAGCGTAATTTGCTTCTTTTCTTACATTACAACCTCACAGTGCATCGTTATAATCGTCGACTGTGATGTGAAACATTATCAATCAGACAGATGAGCTTTAAACATAAATGTCCTGTTATGCGACAGTTGTACACTCATAACGTTGTGAACAGTTTTGCTCGCACACCTGTCTGCTCACCCCTAATGTCAAGTGAAATTTGAACCCATGATCGTCACCAGTTCATTAACATTAAATATCACAATTCCCACCCTATCAGTGAAAGTATTTTTGAAGTAAGCCGAGATTGCGAGGTTGTCGAGCTTAACTTTTAGCACCATTGGTTATCAAAAGGTTCAACAACCTGAACCTAGAAATACATTGCTTAACGATTGTAGTGTTCTAACCACTAATCGCAGGTTGTGGTTCTGTCACCTTCATAAAATATTTTTTCCATTCAACTTGACTTGAAATTAGTAAAAGCATTTTTAATCATTCAAATATCCAAGCCCTTTGTTATCTGAAATTTGATTTTGTGATCACAAAATAAGAATTGGTGAACAACCTTCGACTTCATCAGGGCAGACAATAATCACTTTAGGTACTCATGAAACTGTCAAACATGATGAAGACATGAAGAAGACAAAAGCTTTGTCGAATGAACTCTTTCAATTGACAATTTTTCTCTTACATCTCAAAGTTTTCATTCACATTACTACAAGTAGTACCCTAAACAAAATTTGCCAGTAGTGACATTCCTGACAATAATGTCAGAAAAAGATGCGTGTATATACTGCTTTGGTGGCAAGAATAGAGGAATAATTTAATACCATAATTGACTCGAAAATAGACCTTGGTACCAGGTCTAACTCATCACCTCATACCAAACCTATATCCTAACTGTATCGCTGTTTCATTACAGTGCAAAATCTCCTGACGGGCTTCAAACACACTCAATTAAGATTCTGGCAAACCATTCTGACAATGAGCAATTTCAATCTAAGATGCACGGTAAGCTGAAAAAATAATAGGATTTATTAACCACTATTTTTAAATAGCATATATATACAACGGGGTAGAACAACTTTGTTATGACAAAAAGAAGGTTGCATTTGATGTGTGCACAAAAAACTCCCAAGCCCTTTGATAGGGCTCCTTAAGGTGGAGAATAATGTTTTACATAGAACAATGTAGCTGTGTAAATTCCAAAAGCACATTCCTATCCTGAAAATCGTAACAATCTGCATATTAAGTTTGTGGTTGTATCTATCCTTCATAACTTTCCCATTTCAATGGACCTAACTTAAAACTCAAGGTGCTGTACCGTTGTCTCACATAATTAATTTCCCAGATATTTCTTTCACAACGAGCCAGTAACAATACGGTATACCCTGTCATCTGCACTACCAACTTCTGGCAATTTGTCAACTCGGCTTGGCCAAAAATTGTGTTAAACTAAATTTCATTCAACATTGAAACACTAGCAAGACACTATAGCGCTTTAGGAGCACCTTCATCATCGCCTAGGCGCATATTGTTGAAACTGAAGTAAGTCGAATCGGCCTCCATCTCATCATCAAAACCCAAATGAATAGTGTTCAATTGAAAACCAGCCGATTGAATTGCCTCCACCAAAGCAGCCGCCATGCCTGTTGCCTGAACAGAAGTTGCTTGCATGCACTGCCAAAAACCAAAAACCAAAAACATTCAACCGATGTCAGCCTCTCACGAGACACAAAAATCTATCAAACCCTAAAAAACACGCCAAGAACTTCGTGGAAGTCATGATTGAGCAGAGAGCTGAAAAAACTGAAATGTGGAATTAGAAATGTAAATACTACTCAGACTCTTGTCGTATAAACATAAAAATGAGCAGCCTCCATCCAAATGGCTCCATCTATGAAAAGCTTAAACTATCTAGATTTTGCATCAACAAATTTGCAACAGGTTTTCAAAAATGTGGTGCATAATGTCTTGACCTGCAAGAAAACATAAGTTGCTCTCCCTCTGTACTGCATTTCTAACCACCGTATAAAACAAATGAAAGTAAAAAACGTACAAAAAGAGGAAGAAAGACTAACCTCAGCTGTAGCCGTGCCCTCTGAGACTATAACTGTCACATTTGACACTCCTTCCACAGCCTGCAATAACGAAAACAAAACTATAGAATCACCAAACTGCACTAACAGTACTATTCCCACAGAAAATTGTACGATTTTCTAAAAATGTACGTACTTCTGTGCGATTGCGGTGATCACTGGCTAGTATCGCCAGTAATAGCGTTCATATAATTAACCTATTAAGGGAAGAAAAGATGTCGTAAGGAAAACACAAAAGGCATAAACCCAAGCACTTAAATCCTCACTGTTGATTGCAAAATAGCAGACTCACTGCAAAATTTCAATCAATTGAAGCTATTAAGATACTGTGTTTTGTCACAAATCTCACACGCAAATGTTCAAAGATCTCCTAGTTATAGTTTGAATACATCAATTTAAGAAGTACCACCAGGGTAAGGAAGGAAACAGACCTCCAAAGCCTTAACTACTGCAGGTTTCAAGTCCTCTGTCAAAAAACCCTCTGCCTGCATGCACAGATTCAAACATAACATCAGAAAAAACAAACATAGAAATAAAACAAACGAGCAAACAAGAAAGCAGAAACCAGGGATTTAAGAATGCAAAAGTCAAATAGATCATCCCCATCTGAACCATATCGCACTTTGACATAAACAAATTACCGACTCCTGAAGCCTGAAACTCATAAATTGTGTTCACTTAAAAGAATCAGGCGCTTGGTGTAAACAAGGAAAGGTTTTAGTGTTTCACACTACTTGCAAAGCCAAAAAGATACTAAAATGGTAATCATATGAATAAATCAAAACAAGTCTTGACGAAAGGTTCACCATTCAGACGCATGTCTGTACAAAAAATACTGAAATTTAAACGACATTCCCAGGGAGTCAGGGAAAGTCAATTGTTTCTAACTTATAAACATATTTAGAAAACAAATTTGTATAGTGATAGCAAATGATAAGTAAAAAGCAGCAGCCTGAAACTTAATTGACATTCCCTAGAGCGCTAGGAAAAGTCAATAAATGTCTCTAGATTTAAAAAGAAAAAAAAAATGTAGAGAACAAAAAAGTAAATTAATTGACATTCCCTAGAGCGCTCAGAAAATTCAATTGCCTCTAATCTTAAAAAGAGAAAAGAACAAAAATGTATGGTGATACTAAATCGTACCTTAAAGTAAATTGTCAAATTGTCATCACCAATGTATTCAAGCTCCTCTTCAGGAGCTGCTTCTGGCTCTGAAATTTCTGCTTGAGCGTCATCTACAGAAGCCACAGAGAGCTTCTTTCCATTTCTATTTGTGCCAAACGGAAAAACGGAAACGGAACGGTTCTTCGCATAACATGTAACCGATTTCCGAGGAGTCCAGGAAATGCCTGACGAATGAGAATCTATCGAAGCAGTAGTTGCAGAAATGACAGAGAATTTTGACTGTTTTTGGGAAGGAACATCTAAAACTGACGAGAAAACTCCTACAGCTGACGAAGAAGCAATGAGAGCTTCCATAATGATGACCAATAACAAAGACGCCGAAGTGCCCGAACTATTACAATATTATCCTTTCGCAGTGTTCTACACAGCTTCTTGCCCTAATTGTAAAATGACAAACAGTGTATGTGATCGCCTTTCTTCAATAAGAGAATTTGAGAAATTGGCCAGTGTAAACGGTGAGCAAAAGCATACCTGGAAATGGGTTCAGAACATATTTTTAAAGTGCGAGTAGTTTTTAAAGTGCAAAAGAGTATGGTATTAGTATTTATACAGTATTTACAGAATTACTTCATACTATACGTGTATTTTATCCGGAAAATCGGTGTAATTCGCGTATTATAGGGGTCACTGGATATAGCGTCTCCACTCGTTTTCGAACTTTTAAAATTATGATTGCACAGAACGTGCACTGAAAGGGGTTCAAGG
Source organism: Zygnema cylindricum (assembly GCA_037447655.1). NCBI lineage: Eukaryota > Viridiplantae > Streptophyta > Zygnematophyceae > Zygnematales > Zygnemataceae > Zygnema > Zygnema cylindricum. Next base: position 227,923 of record JBBHKE010002352.1, read on the forward strand.
GAGAACCTAATCCGCTTTAACAGCCAACATATGTAGATCGCATCAATTCCACCGTCCGATCGGAATCTTTTCTGTCTAATCTTAAATCGAGGCTCATTTATATATGACACGTGTTAATTTTTCAGCACTTCACTTTTTCAATAACTGTGAACTGGATATACATGGTTTGCTACTTTTTAAAAATCCGATGGTCGCGATTTGCCGAAGCGTCACATTCAAAGCATGTGTCAAGGGGTTCAGAGCTCATCAAGAAGCTTCTTTTTTTTTTCTCTCTTGCATGACCTCTTACAAATAATTCGAAGTCTTGGAAGGCAACACTTTGCGAGGGAAGTGAAGCGAGGTAGCCATGGAGAACGCCATAGAAAATTTTCGCAGGATGATGAGTATAGGCTCGAAATCTGCGAGTTCTTCTCCTAATACCTTGGAGAAGACAACGTCAACTCCGGCTCCGGTCGCTTCTCCTTTGGACCCGGGCGATGGTGAAGATGTATCTCAAACTCTTTCTCGTCCATTATCTGAAGGAGGTTTATCTTCAAAAATGGCCGAAGAAGCGGCAGTTTCTGCCGTGGCATCCCTTCCTTTACCAGAAAACAATGTTGTTGATGCCAATGTTAGCCCCGGAAGTGTTATCGATGAAACTAAAGACGGTGAAACTAAAGACGGTGAAACTAAAGAAGATGAAATTAAAGTTGATGAAACTAAAGACGATGAAACTAAAAACGACGATAGTGAGACGACAACAGCTGTCTCCATGCCTATTGCCAGAGCCAATGACAGTGGGACACATAGTGAGTCTGATTTTGGAGACGCGGGTTCAGCGCCATTGGTGAGATCTGATGACAGTGGTGACCTTAATGAAAGAGATTTTCTTGATGCCCATACTGAAACCTCTGATGTTCCTACCCCGACTCCCGCTGTTTCACAACCAAATGTCTCTACTACTTCTACTCCTGATGATGATACTCCTAAAGATTCTTCTCTTAATACTGAATCGTACACTCCTGCTGCAGCATTTTCCACTCCTAGTACAGCTCTTACGCCTGAGACTCCCAGTATGAATTTTGAGACTCCTAGTACGAATTTTGTTTCTGCTACCCCTACCCCCTCTGCCACTGCAGAGCCGCCTCCTCCTTCTATCCGGGCCCCTTTGACTGTAGCGGAGGAGGAAGAAGCTGATAATGATGATGACGATGATGATGACGCCACCAGTTATGGCAGTATGGACGAGCGACAAACTGGTTCTGCGGATAGTTTACAGCAGTCACCGACTGCTGATTTGGGAGAGGGAGATTTGGCCGGAAGTCTTTCAGCGGCTCAGGCAGCTTTGGCGAGACTCAATGAGTTGTCAGATTCTGGTATAGGAGCAACAGACAGGACTTTGTTGGAGGGAGTTGATGAAGACGGTTTTAAGGCACGGGTTAATGACATTGTTTCAAAGAAGAATCTTTCAATGGATAATCAATTGGTACAGAATTTAGTGAATGAACTCCTGCCCCTGGTTAAGGAACTCAATAATGCAGGTGGTCAGAATGGTATGTTGAATGCTTTGTCAAATGGTGATGTTGTCAATGGGGATGAGGGAAGGCCTGTTGCGAGATTAACCAAAGAGGAGGAGGAGAGCGAAAGAGTGGAGGGGGGTGGTGATGATGGTGGTGCCGGAGATGTGGAGGCCATGGATGAAGAAGAGGACGAGGATGACCTCATTTCGGCAGTAGGAGATGAGGAAGGCGGTGAGGAGAATGATGGATTAGGAACTCAAGGAGTGGTAGAAACTGGGGAGGGTTTACGGGTCCGTGCAGATAGAGATGCATTGGAAACTGAGAATGAGGAGGAAGTGGAGGAAGGAGGAGAGCCGGGAGAGCAGGGAGAGCAGGGAGAACCGGGAGAGCAGGGAGAGCAGGGAGAGCAGGGAGAGCAGGGAGAGGTGGGCGAGGAGGGAGAGGAGGTAGAGGAGGGAGAAGAAGAAGAGGATGAGGAATGGGATGAGGAAGAGGCAGAGGCTATTGCTGCCATTCAAAATGCAGTCCGAGCTGGGGCCTCGCAGGGAGGAGAGGCAACAGCTCCAACTCAGACTGACCAATCTCGTCCTCCTCAACCTCAGGGCCTGGGAACCGGCCAACCATTGGCTGGAGCTGTCCGTAGGGAAGGGACAGGAGGTGGTAGTAGGCCATCTCCCTCTGCTGGGAGTACTCTAATTCAACAGGGGACGACTCCTGAAGAGCGTCCGGTTGAAGAAGATCCCGAACAGAGGCGAATTAGGGAAAAATTGATGGGAATAAGGGTGAAACTGCTGAGAGTGGCCAGTAGATTGGGACAGGATCATCATAATCCGGTTATAGCCCAGGTTCTTTATCGACTAAGGTTAGTAGAGCAAATGAGAAGTGGAGGGAGGCCTGGAGGGGCGATTGGAGCCAGTGTGGATGAGGCAGTTAGGGCTGCGACTCAATTGGAGGAAACAGAGGGAGATGATTCTAACCTCGAGTTTTCTTGTACCATTATGGTTCTTGGGAAGTCTGGGGTAGGAAAGAGTGCGACAATTAATTCTCTTTTTGGTGCGGGACAAAGTATTTCGGCTTACCAACCTGCAACCACAAAAGTGACAGAGTTTGTTTCGACCACACAGGGGATGAAAGTTCGAGTCATTGACACCCCGGGTTTAATGACAGCTGTGACAGATCAGAGGAGAAATGAAAAAATTTTGGCACAAGTGAAAAAACACATTAAGAAAAATTCCCCGGATATTGTGCTTTATGTGGACCGACTTGATGTGCAGCCAATTCCATTTGGAGACCTTCCTCTCCTCCGTACACTTACCGAAACTTTCGGGCAGGCCCTATGGTTTAACGCCATGGTAGTTTTTACCCATGCTGCAGCATCTCCCCCAGATGACGCTCGAGGAAATCAAATGAGTTATGAAACGTATCAAGCTCAACGATCGTACACTGTACAACAGAGCATTCGACAATCCGCAGGGGACATGAGACTGATGAATCCAGTGGCTCTCGCAGAGAACCATCCAAATTGTCGAACCAATAGGGCGGGAGACCGTGTTCTACCAAACGGTCAAGTCTGGAGACCTCAATTGCTGCTACTTTGCTTTTCGTCGAAGATTCTTGCGGAAGCAAATTCCTTGTGGAGAGCTCAGGATGCCGCGGGAGGCATGCCAAGAATGGGAGGGGGAGGTGGTGGCAGAACTAGAAGCAATACGCTGCCATTTTTGCTCTCACAGCTACTTCTATGGCATGACCCTTTGAGGCTACCAGATGATCAAATGGGAGCCGAGGAGGATGAGCTGGAAGAGATTTTTGGCGATGAGGTTGATGAGAAGGAGGAGGATGAAGATGATCTCCCACCTTTCAATCCCCTCAGCAAGGAGCAATTGGCCAAGCTCACGCCACAACAACAACGGGACTATCATGAAGAACTGGAAGATCGTGAAAAAATTTTCAGAGTAAGTTCTACATGAGTTGTATTTTTCCAAAGTACATATAATTTTACTTTTGTAAGTTGCGGAGCATTTTTGCAAGAGTCAGTGTCAGCACTTGGTCGTTGTGGTAAGTAAGGCTCACATTTTTTGTGGAGTCGTGCATTGGAGTCTATTGCTTGTTATGGTAATTAAAGTTTACAGTTTATTTTTGCAGAGACGTGAGTTTCTGGAGTTTATTGGCGGTTGTGGTGATTAAAGCTCGTATTTTTTCTTTTTGCAGAGACGTGAGTTTAAGGAGTCCATCCGTCGCCGTCGTGAAATGAAACGCCGAGCAGCGGAAGTTAAGGCAGGATTTACAACGGAGGAAACATCGGCCATGGAAGAGGAGGAGGAGGCACAAAGAAATGCGGCCGTGCCAGTAGCCATGCCTGACCTTTTGTTGCCACCTTCTTTCGACAGCGACAATCCTGTTTACCGTTACCGCGCTCTAGAGACTGGCACTGTGAGTGAACAGCTCGCTGCTGGTGCCTTTACTCAATTGAGTTTCTGACCGTGTTTGATTATCTTGGCATTTGAAAACCATTGCTTGAAGCATTGTTCAATAGGAATTTATGGTCAATGTACATGGGTTAGGTGTGACAAAAACTGAAACGGTGCGTGTCATTACGCTTGCTTGTTTACGGAAGATCAGTTTTGTCTGATTCCTTATGTGTAAAAGGTGTTTAAATTGCTTATTTTGTGGGATGGATATTTTGGGTGTTCATACAGTGGTTAATCAGGCCTCTACTCGAGCAGCATGGCTGGGATCATGACGCTGGTTATGATGCTTTCAGTGTGGAAAGAGGTCTTGCCATTGCAGGAATGCCTGCAAGTATCAATGGCCAGGTGATTTCTCCTAACCTTCCTGAGAGTTTTTGAGTGAATAATTGGCGATTTTGCTTCACTTTCCTGAGAGTTTCTGGATGAATAATTGGTGATATCTCTTCATCTTCCTGAGGTCTTCTTGAGTCAATAATTGGTGAACTACACTAGATTTGGTTATTACAAAACCGAAAAGCTATGTAATCTGAAATGGATTGTCTTCATCTTTCATGTCATACCTTTGTTTTTTTATGTGAAAGAAGACCATGTCATCTTGTTTTTCATCGCACAACCTTGATTAAGTTTCATTACTGTGAAAACCAGCTTTTTTCCACGGCACAGGTGGGCTAGGTGTTTTTGTATTGCTATATTTAATATATATTACTTTTCATCTTTCTCATTTGTGCACTGGCTCATTCATTGGATGTGGTTGTTTGACTGAGTGCTCTCGCGGATTGTGATTCTATGCTGGTCTAATGCATTTAGTTTTGGGAGAATCCGTGGGTTTTAAGTGAGCTTGGTCTATGAAGTATAGGTGGCGTCTATGTTGTGCAGTTACCAAACTCTGGCATTTTGAAACTAATTTTTTGTTGATTTATGTGGTCACCTTCAGTAGAAGCCATGTTGGGGTTTTTTTTTTTTTGGACTGCTTCAGCAAACTCTTCCCTGAATGAGTGTTGTTGCTTTTTTTTGTTTATCGTAATATTCTTTGTTAGTATTTTGCATAAAATCTGGCATACATAGACTTTTATATTACTGAGTTTCTCTGCTCGCCATCTGTTGTTGTGGTATGCGTTTTGGAGTATGCATATTGTTCGTTGCATTCTTTTTATGTGAGGATATTGTTTCGTGGTTTCGAAACTGTGTATCAAGGGTGACGCCATCTTGGCTCCTTGTATCTGCTCCCATCCATTTGTTGGATAAATTGTGATTACTGTATCCATAGGGGTGCATAATGACATTTAATACTTACAGAATATTAATCAGTGTGTCTGAACTTCAGGAACAGCTATATTCAGTGTTCAAGTCTTGTAAGCATCTCAGACTCATTGTTTTTTTTTCGTCCTACGATTGACAATCGATGGTTACTCGATGGTTACAACTGCCAAATGTGGGAGTCCATCAAATTATTTGCAAAATTCATTTCCTGGGGTTGAATTGCTTGTATGGTGTGTTGCAGTGCTAAACCTGTGCATATTTACCTGGTAATGTCTGCGGTCTTGAATCATTAGTTTTCAAATCTTTTTGCGTACCTAACACCTCTTGAGGACGTAATGTTGAATTCTGTTGTTCAGATTAGCAAGGATAAGAAAGAGGCTCAAGTTGCATTAGAAGCTGCCCTCAGCCGATGGCATGGAGAGCCGGGGCCTGTCACTCCTGTGACTACTGCTGGTTTGGATGTTCACACTGTTGGAAAGGACTTGGCGTATACTCTGCATGCTGGGACCCGAGTTTCCAATTTAAAACGAAATAAAACGGGTGCTGGATTGTCCTTGACTTTGTTGGGAGAGGCAATTACGTATGGCATGAAGGTGAGTTGAATGGTTATTCTTTGGGTGTTGGTGCCCCTCTAAACATTACAAGATAGATCCAGTTATTGTCATAGGCACAGTCTGGCAATTCAAATAAAGGGTCAAGTATTTAATGTATTTGTTTACTGTTAAGCAGCTCGACATATCACTGAAACAAAGAGCAAAATTGCAGCCAATAGATTAAGTTGTGATGTGTTTTAGTGCAACAGGTACCCACACATTCCATCTCTGTCAAATGTGGATAGTAGTTTAAAGCGCTGTGACTATTTTAAGACTGTCAATTCAATTATAATCTGAATAGCCTCTCAAATGGCTGAACCTTATTCCGTTTTTACGGATGACAACTTCTGTAAAACTATTTGTTTTTGACGCATTCACACCCATTCTTTTGTTTGGATCTCCCTCACACAGCTTGAGGATCGACTGTCACTCGGCAAACGAGGCAAGTTGACTCTTGCGACCGGAATTTTGAAAACTCGTGGAGACCAGGCCGTGGGAGGGAATATGGAGGTAACAATTCACCACAGTAAAGACTATCCTCTCGACAGAAGTCACACAACTTTTGCCGCGACAGCTATGGATTGGCAGGGAGAATTGGCTCTCGGGGCAAACGTACAAACCTCTTTTACACTCGGAAAGACTTCTCTAACTTGTCGATCCAATCTTAACAACCGAGGAGCCGGACTTATCAGTATTAGAGCACATTCGAATGAACAGATGTATATGGCCTTAGTGGGAATTGTGCCTCTGGTACAACATTTTATTGGAGCTCGATTGCTCGGTCACCATGGACAAAATTAGGGTTTTGGGGAGAGAAGAGGAGAGGTTGATTTTTCTGCTTTTCGAGGCACAATTTGATTCTGGGGTTCGGGTTCGGTCGGTCTTATAGACAGAATTAGGGTTTTGGGGAGAGTAGATGAGAGGCTATATTGGTTTTTTAGGGTTTAAGCAGCCCTAATGTGAGAATACATTGCTATTTTGTCTGGGCCAGAGAAGTGTGGTAGTGTCTAGTTCAGTCATGGAGTCCATACTAAATCGAATTTTATGGATGGTTAGCGTATTCGCAGGATGATATTTTTTTTTGGAATGGTGAGTTTTTCCCTGTTTAATTGTTGTTTTAGATATGGATTTGATTAATTTGAGAGAAAAAAAACTCATGGATGGAGTATGGTGTCGAGATAGATAAGATAGGATCTGACTGATGTTGTACTTCATGAAATTGTACTAGATTTTGGAGATTCTGGAGATTTTTTGCGGATAATTTCCGTACCGGATGAGAGTAAAATAGGGAAGACTTCCCCAGTAAAAAATCAATTTTAATCTGTAAAATATCAGTAATTTGTAGGAAAGCGAAAATGCAAAGGGCTTTTCATCTATGTAAACAAACTTGATTGCTTTGCTCAAAATCATATTTATTACTAGTAACTGAATATTTTTAGACATAATTGGGTTATTGATGGTTTACTTTGTGTCTCTGAATGACTGAATGTTCGAAAATTATTTACGCAAGGTGGATGTTGTCCTGAGAAAACGTAGTAGTGGGCATGTGGTGAAAATCGAGCTCTTTAGTATGTATTACCAATATATATTGAACCCACTGAAAAAACATGAGATCTCTCAGATTGGAAGAAGGGATAAGAGGTAAGGGGAAGGGATGGGAAGGCAGAGGAAGGGAGGGAAAGGGCATTTTGTACCTTTCACAGATCTACAGGGATATGAATGTATAAAAACGGTCCTGGGTCTAGGAATGTAATGTAAGAATCTTATCTGGGAATCCTTAATCATAAGCTCTCAAGATACAGATGGCACGAGCATGTGCTTCATATCTGCTATGGCTTTTTGTGTAACTCTTAATTTAATGAAAAAAAATGGCATGTTTGTCAATCAGTCGATTCCAAGAAAAGGACAATGCTAGCACAATAACTCAATCAAACAAACAACAAAAAAGCCAAGAACTCTATGAAAACCTAAGATGAAAAAGCTCAAGCTAAAGATGTGAGTAAAAATGAGTGAAAAACCAAAAATAAAATAGGAGGAGAAATAAAAATGGAACCCATAACATAACAGAGATCATTAGGAGGTGTGAAACATGAAGATGATCCTTCACTGCAATAAGAAAGAAATAAAAAAAAAAAAATCGAAAAAATTCCATAGAGGGGGAAGTTCTACTCCATAGAGAGAGACATTCTCCAACATTAGAGAATCAGATGGAGATAGCGAAAAAAACAAAAAAAAGAGACCACTGATTGAAAGAGAAGTCTTAAGAGAATCAGAACCAGGACAGGATATAGAGCTCTCAAACATTAATCCCATTGGTCCTTGGAAATTCGTCAGAAAAAAAAAGGACCCACTCCAAAAAAGACTTAAATGAGAAACACCAAAAAAATAAGGCACTTGGAAACCAATCATATTAGACCGTAGCCCAGAAAAAAAACAAACCGTTCCACTGCAAACCCTAAATAGGTTCCCGGACCAAAGCCAGAGCCGAAATTCGAACTTAATTCGACCTTAAATGAACTTAATACGAACCTAATGTGAACCTAATCCGAATCTGATCCTAGCCTAATCCGAACCTAATCTGAACCACGGCAAAGACAGTCAAATTTGTACCTCCAAATGACAACCTATCCTTAAAAAATTCTTCGTGTAATGAGGATCCCGTCGAGCGGGAAAAATACGAAAAAAATGTAAAAGTGTATTGTACGCAATAAAATAGCAGTCCTAGCGACTCTCACGCGAGACCACCACGGCTTATGTAAATTGCTGTACTTTTGTTCCATAAAAAGGAAAAGTACGAAAGTACAAGCTACCGCATAAATGGTTCATGTGAGACAAGATTGACTTGTGACAAAAGACAAAAAAATCGATTTGTTTAAAGCTTTGGGAATAAATATCTCGACCTTTTGTCCAATTGTCACACTATATATGTCACTATATTAGGAACAACAAAAATTTACGGGAAAAGTCACAGAATAGTTAAGGAATTATCATTTCACAACAAAAAAGAACAAAAAAGAGAAGTACATTGTAGTTTTAACACTTTAACATGATTAAAAGTTATAGATCAACATTTATACTACGAGAGAAAATAGAATAAGACATCGTGTTTTTCTATCCTCTCTCTTTTTTTTTAGAAATAAATTCAATAGATAAAAAAACATGACTTCGTGTAATCCATGCATAGAGGGGAAAAAATGCGAACAAATATTAGTATGGATAAAGAGTCTTTACATAGAAAGAAAAAAATAAACCAAACAAGTAAAAGACAAAACAACCATAATATATGGAATCAACGGAATGGTGACATAGGAATCTCCGTAATTTCCTTGAAAAGAAGGAAAAGAAAAAACATCATCGTTCACAAAGAAAAAAAGTAAAAAAAAGGGAAAAAATAAAACTTTCGAGCTATATACGCGACAACTCTCTAACAAAGAAAAAAAGCCCTAAAGAATAAACACAAACGATAAAAAAAAAAAAGGGATCCGGAGACCCGAAAAAAAAAGGGGAAAGAAAACGAAGAATAAACGAGGGAAAAGCATTAAAAAAAAAAAAATCACACTAAACTTTTTTTTTCTCCTATCCAGTCCTACAAAATTGGCCTAACCCTATTGCTGACGTCAGCACTACCACCCATCTGAGCATGAGATTTGGACCACCTGTACAAAAAAAAATAAAAAAATAACAATGTGGCAGTATTCTTTTTTTCAAAGAGAATAACAAGTCTCTCTCCCTTTCTCTGTCTCCCTCTCTCTCTCTCTCCCCCCCCCCTCTCTCACACACATCCAACATTGACAAAAACCCACCGTACACTAACAAACTATTGTGACGTTACTTAACGTGACGTGACGTGATGTGACAAGTCTGTCGCTCCGCCTTTTATTTCATTCGAGCCAAAAAAAAAAAAAGGAACTCCCCAAACTTTTAGGTTTTTTAAATGCTCTCCTTCTGCCACCTGGAAACACCCAAAAACGCCACGTGGCAGCTTGTGAGCAAGAGAATCTTTGTTTTAAAGAGAGGAGGGAGGCGACGATGACAGTAAAAAACCCTAGAAAAAGAAAAAAAAACCTCAAAGACAATACAAAGAAACAAAAAAGCTGACGTCAGCCTATTGTCACGTGTCACACAGCAACTTCCAACTCACCTAATTCCATGAGGTGAGGGCCATGTGGCACTATCTCCTTCGAAAAGATCGGAAACAAAAACGTCCGTTCAAGTCCAAGTTCTCCATCTCCCTCTCCATCTTCCTCCTCTTCATCTCTCCTTCACACTCTTTCACTCTCTTTCGCGCAATTTCCGGGTTCTCCATCCGTCTCTCTCTCTCCATATCTTTCACTTTCTCTCACCCACTCTCTCGCTCTCTCTCTTTCTCTCTTTGCGTCTCCGTCTCTCCCTCTCTCTCCCCCTCTTTCTCCATCTCCCTGAGTTTCAGAGATTTAAAGGGACATCTTCCTAGTGGCCAGACAGATCTCCACGCGTGTGAATCTTCACCTGCCCTCTCCAATCTCACATCTCCTAAAAAAAACACCAATACAAAACAAAAATAAAACCGAAAACCAAACCTAAAAACTCCTGTCTTCCTCTCTCCTCCTCCTCCTTCTTCATCACTTTCCTCCTATTTCACTCCTATTTCTCCTCTCCCCTCCCACTACACTCCTCTCCAACCTTACCTTCCTCACACCGTCCTTCTCTTCTCCTACTTCCTCCCTCGCTCCCCTCCTTCCCTTCCCCTTCGCTCTCTTTCTACCTCTCCCTCTCTCCTCTCCTCTCCTCTCCCTCGCTCCCCCCTCTCACACCCCCAGACACCTCCTCCACGTCGCCTCCGTCCTCCCGTGCCTCCCTCCTGGCAATGATGACGTCAGCAACTGCTGCAACAGCATGGGCGCAGACTGTGCCACGTCAGCAGCTTGCCACGTGGCGGCAGCTGCTGGCGTCAGCAATTGGGCCCCCATATCTCCGTAGGGAGGGAGAGGGACCTCCAAAAGGGCTCCGTCGGGGGGCACCGATCCACAGTAAATATCATTTCCCGAAAACCCATTTCCGGAAACAACATTTCCCAAAAGCCCATTTCCGAAAAACATGTTTCCGAAAATCCCATTTTCCGATACCCCATTTCCGAAAACCCCAATTCCGCAAATTCCGGATTCGGAAACCCCATTTTGGCAAACCCCATTTTCCGAAACACCACTTTCCATACTTTGGATTAAATACGGGAGCTCCTCGCCCTCTCCCTCTCCCTCTCCTGCCACGTGTCCTCCTCCCATTTGCCCTCCTGTCACGTGTCCCCCTGCCACGTGTCCTCCTGTGGTGGGTTCCCATAATCCCAGGGGAGACACCTCATTGGTCGAATCCTCCCCTCGAATGATTTCCGCCAAAAAGGAGTCCCAGAGAGAAGAAGAGGAAGCTTCCTCCGAAAAGTGGGAAATTTCCTGTTCGCAGGACCAGTTGGCGTTTTGCTCCCCCTGTGCCATCCATTGACACGTGGCAGGTCCCAGAATACAATCCAAATCTGACGTGGCAGAAGTACAACCCAATCTTCCCACGTGGATTTCCGTACACTGGGTTATCTCCCTTCCATCTCCTCCTCCTCCTCCCCCTCCACCTCCCTCTCCTCCCCCTCCCTCTCCCTCTCCCTTTCCTCCCCTCCCTCTCCCTATCTCTCCCTCTCCCTCTCTCACACGTGTCAAACAACTCTGATCCAAAGAGGGCAAAATGTCGGTGTCCGGCTTTCCAAATGCGGGTGGAAACTTGTCGGTGGACATGGGAATCTGGAAATCCGTACATTTTGGATTATTCGCCTGGGAAGAAGAATTTTCGAGTACCCCCGGACTCGCCATTCCCTCCCCCCTCTTGCTTCCCAATGTACTTCCCGTACTCGTCGTACGGTACGGATGTACGGATTCCGGAGCGTCGGTGGTGATCCCGGAAGACGCGGCGCTCGGCGAATTCGCACCGAAAAAAACGTCCGTTTTTCTCTGTTTGGTCGGCGGCGAATCCGTTTCCGAATTTTCCCTCAACGACGAATACTCCGCGATTTCCTTATTCGTTTCGCGTACGGTCGAAACAAAATTCGTCCCCGCCGCCGTTTCCGACAAAAAGCTGTCGCTACTCCCATTCCCATTATCATTACTCTGTCGTTTCTGCGGCAAAAGCTGCGCCTGTTGACTGCTCCGCGAGACAGAACCGCCGCCGCCGCCGCCGCCGCCGCCGCCGACCGACGGAAAATTTCTCTTCACCTGCTGCCCCTGCCAGCGCCAAGCTAACTTAGCGATAATGTGCCTTTTCCTACGCGCTGCGCGCCCGCCCGTGTTTTGCGGCTTGTTGAGCGTTGAAAGAAGAGGTGTTTGGAGGCTGGGGGGGGGGGGGGGGTGGTCGTCCTCGGGGGGTGGTTGTGCGGCTCGGCCTGGGCGATGCATAGCTCGGAGGGGTCGTTGGGGCGATTGCGTGGTCTCGTCGATCGTGTGCCATTCCGGCCAAGATCGGTGATCAAAGTCAAAAAACGGATCGTCACCCTCGTCAAATCGTCAGTTCCGGATCTGACCTCGGAGGAGAAAAGATCAGAAAAAAGAGAGATAGAGGGAAAGAGAGAGAGAGAGATAGAGGGAGAGAGAGAGAGGAGCGTGGAGAGAAAGGAGAGAGGCTTTACCTCCGGTTTTGGGTCCCCCGGATATGTTTCTGTCCGTACTTGAGCCACGAGAATCCGTCGTCCGGCACCTCGAGATTCCCGCCCAGCTGTACCGTACGGCCCTTCTTCAGGAAGCTGTCCGTACAGCTGTCCGACTCTCTCTCTGCCGACGAATCTCCCCCTTCCTGACGAAGCCACGTGGGAACGTCCATCTTTTTCCTCTCTCTTCCCCTCTCTCTCCTTCTCTCTCTTTCCCTCTCTCTCTCCCTCCCTCTCTCGCTCTCGCTCTCTCTCTCTCTCTCGCTCTCTCTCGCACTTTTTCTCTCCCTATCTATCTCCCTTTACGTCGCTTTCCCTTTTTTTTCTCTTCTGGGCGTGTTTGGAAGGGAAGTAGTGCAGAGGGGGGGTAGAGGGATAGAAGGAGAGAGAGAGAGAGAGAGCTGTAGTGAGTGTACGACTTCACGTGACTCCCACTCGTGCGGTGCCGGTTTTGTGTACTTGTTTCTGACGTCTCCCTTTTTTTTCTTTTTTTCTTTCTCGTTTTTTTAGGTTTAACATGGTTACAAAATTGTTACACGTGTCGTTTTGCGCGCACTATAGGGAATAAAACGACAAAAATGCCAGCTGCGCGCCGCTACAGCTTTCAAAAAATGTCACAGTCGGCGAAGGGCGATTTTGTCGTTTACTGTGGCGCCGACCACCGGGAAGCGCGTGCTATGTCGTACGAAAGTTCGGCCCGAAATCTGGTACCAAGGGAGACGACAAAATGATGATGACGTGGAGGTAAGACTAAATTCGGCGGTGGCTTAGATCACGGGTTATCCTGCCACGTGTTATGAGAGAGAAACAGTATCTCTACGTCAACGCGATTCAATTGAAGATGACGACAAATGTAATGATTGCAGTTTTTAATTGAGAATGCCGACATTCTCGGAATATGTCGGCTAGGAGAGAAAAAAAGGGCGATAACGACAAGATATGACGAGCAAGTTTCAACTTGTTTCGATTTTCAGCAAACAAACCGTGGAAATTAGTGCGTATATGTACGGAATTACGGAAAGCAGTAGCCGCCGACCACTGTACGGATGGAGAGTTCCTTCATCCACGGGCACTTTGGCATGTGTGGAGGATTCGCGTGACGACAAAATTGCCTGCCGCCTCAGAGTCGTACATGTACATGTTCTATGTCCGAAAGCGTATCCGTTTCAGGACACCGCTAGAAAAGCCAATCACGAGATACGACCCGGCGAACCGTACAGATTCGCCTTCAAAAAACACCCTTCGAAATCATTTGTCTTTTCTGCATGTACACGAGGCAACGTCGCAAGTTTCAAAAGTGCGATACACTTTTTTTTGTTTTAGTCGGTTTCGTATGGGTACTTGCTTTCCTTTTCTTTTCTTTTTTGTCGTTTATGACAAAGCTTTCTTTCAGTTGCAAGCGGAAAGTAACTGAGCATTTTTTTCACATTAAAATGGATACAAACCGACTTTTAATTTTAGGTATTTACCTCTCCATCGGATTCAATAGGGATATATGATAAAACGCCAAAGCACCACGACTCTGCCGGCTTTTTTTTTGCTTATTTTTTCTGTTTCTTTAAGTTTTCCGGCTGATTTTAATTGGCCGTCAGACGCTCTACACTCTTTTTTTCATTGACATCTGCCCGTTGTCCAAAAAATAAATTATACTATTCCGTACAATACACTTTGGTGCCGATAGTCCTTTCGAAGCAATTCGCAATATTGCCAAAACCCTAGGGAAGTACTGTAGCTGGTTCGGCAAGCTGGATATTCAACGGTCAGGATGAGCCGCCGGCCTGGGTACAGGACAAGTACAGCTGGACAAAAAATGTCGTGTTGAATAAAGTTGTCTCCAGCTTCTGGCTTGCCTTGGTTTCCACGAAGCCTTATGTGAACTTTTCTGGCCAATGGCTGGGCAGTTTTGGGCAGCGAGCAATCATTGCGTAAAATAAATTTTTTTTCTTTTTTCCGTTTCCAAAAAGAGTTCCCGCGTCTGCCCTGTCGGAAAATTTTTGGTTCTAGTTTAGTCGACTTTCTGTTTTTCGTGTGACCGTACGCTTTTTACTTCTACAAAAATTTCCAAACATGACTTGTTTACGTCACAAATATGCCTTGCTAGAAAAAAGTACGCGATACCTTCGTCACACTTTGCATTCCAAAACTGCATCAGTTACGCAATAGCGCAGTTTGCGCAAAAGCGTACTTTATGTCGAATAGAGAACGAACGTGTAAAAGGTGTAAATACTAAATAGTACTTTTTCTGTCTCCGTTTCTGGAGACACGAGCAATAAATATCCCACCTGCACAAAATATCACAGAAACAATGATAAAAAGCTTCGTGTAAACCGGGCGACAATCTTCTGCCCGGAAAATACAAAATAACAGCGCGCACGGGAGGAATACCAGTTTGTCGTGGCAGATATGTGCTAAAAAATCGTACAGTTCCTGGATTCTGGCACATGGGCTAACTGCTTCAAAAAATCTTCCAAGATGTTATCCGACCAGTCACAGCGCAGCCAAAATTGCGCTCTGCCGAATCCGGACTCTTCCCAAAGATAAACTATGTTGAAACGGAGAGCCGTCCGTTTCAGTGTGCTGTGCATTAAAGCCAACGCGGGAGCAAATTCAAATTGTCGAATAGTTTGTTCGGGGAAATGATAAGCAAATGGATCAATGTGGCTGAGCGTAAGCGCCTACGTCATCAAGTAGTAAAGTGTACAATAGACGTACATAATAGAACAAATTTGATGACATTGTGTTACGATTTGACGGTCAGTCCATTGACTATATTTGACCTGCTAGAAAATGTCAGCAACTCGTTAGATTTTAGCCGCGTTAACGTCGTGCGTCATATTAAAACACCAACCGACATTCCCTCTCCATGTTCCTTTGTCTCTCAACACTATCTTCAAAATTTATTTTAGGGTTTTAGTGAGAGTGAGAGACGAAATAGGGCGATTGAAAAAGAGAAGGGACTCCTCTCGCTCTCCTAACAAGGTTAAAGAGAAAAAAGAGGGATCTTCTCCTCAATGATACGTGGCTTGGGCCAAACGCTTTTATGTTCATGCGGTACTTGCAATTTAGGAAGTGTAGCGCTTCGACGGTCATGTTGATTGTTGTTTTCATGTGACAGTCGACGTTAAAAAGCCCGACAAAAATCTAGGGTTGCTTACATTTTTTCGCAACAAACAAACAATCAATAAATTGGCATCGAAGCCTAACAAAATTGCACCATATTATTACGATTGTGTATATCGTTCGTATAAATCATTACACGTTGACATAAACACTTGTGCACATCGAAAATAACGCAAGCGCTTATCTCCTCCATTTCTTTAAGAGAAAGCATGCTTGCAATCTCGTGGGTTTTTGTAATAAACCGAGAGGCATTTGATTCATACGAGTTTAAGGTCGTGGTTATATCAATACTGAGTGCCTTCAACTTTAGTGTCATATTCTTAAAAGTAGCGTTATGTTGGAGTCAGTTAGTCTTACTATAAACAATAACTTTATAGTACTTAATTTCAAACATTAACCACATTGGATAAAATTTAGTCTTTCAATTATAACAAAAGTAAAAAAAGAGGAAGTAGCCACTAATGTATACGTAGGTGTGCTATCAACAATAAAAATAAATGTCAAACTACACCGCCCATCGTTATTACCGTTTATAGCACAAGTTATGCCGCTACTTGCTCTAGTAAAAATCGTAAATGAGTGTTAACAAAAGCATCTAAGGGAGGGGACACTAATATGTCACGTCCCTCTTCACCGAATTAGTATAAAATAAAAAAAAAACTGCCTTTACACCAACGACCATCTTACGCAAATAAGGATCCACATTGCAGTATTATTACTTTTGTTAATCTTACTTCATTTTTATATCATCTAATTGTGAAATTACAACTTTTTTCCCTTTCACGTGATTTGGTCTTATGATAGGCTCCCCACACCTATGTCGTTGTGTTTGTTAATGTCAAAACATATAGATAATTCCACAAGAGCTTATAAATTGTCGGCTTAGGGCAAACCTCCATTCGATAAGAGAAGAGATAGTTTACAATAAGCAACCCACGTCTTACCTACAGTCGTTACACTTAACTATTAAAGATAAGTGCCACAATGTAAACCAATGTACCATTGCATGTCGTAGAGTACATGTGACTTTGGTAAAGGTGTGCATTTAACAAATTCATTAAAAGAAATTGTCAGAGGACATCTCGAGCTCTTAAGGCTTTCCGTTGACCTTTTGTCGTGCTTTTTTATTGCTTGATTTTTTTATGGGAGGAGTGGAGGGAGTTATAGGTGTTGAGATACTAACGTAGAGTTCGCTTGGTTAAATTGTAAGCTCCTACATATTTCACATTTGGATTATGCTCTTAAAAAACCTTTGACTTAGTCAAAATTTGAACACAAGCCTATGTGGTACAACAGAAAAATGTCCTTAGGGCACTTTCGCATGTAACCGAAACTTAGTCTCTTCGTACAACTTTCAAAGCATTCGGATGTTAACGCAAATAACTCGTTACTTAAAAAAAGCGACTTAAGAAGTCGTGTACGGAACAATGTGACAGATGAAGTGGTACACAAAATGAGGCGAAACTTCCACTCAGCTTCAATTTGAGGCGTCTCTCTGCACGCTGTACAGATTATGTGACTTTGTAATGTCCGTACGCCACATTGTCGATGTGTCGAAACCCTAAAATACCTTTCGCTGTCGCACAGAAATGCGGTTTCGTTTTTCGACTTCCCACTTGCCGAGGTGCCCAATGTTTTTCCTACGCCGTATGTGTTAAGACACGTGTGTGAGAGAGAGGGGGCCTTAAGACAACCCCTGTACGGAAATCAGCGCACGGAAAACAGTACGCACAAGCTGGAAACGTGCAGTGTGTTTTTTTTTGTTGTACTCCGCGCACAAAAAATGAAAAAACTTCCGACACGTGAGACAACATATGCCTATTCGCTCACCTTATCGGACTTTATTTAAAATCACCTCGCGAGGTGATTTGATGTAAAGTTTGAACATGTGTTGGAAGGACGCGAAAATGGGTCGAAATGCGATAGACGACATATTGCATTGAGCTAGACGACAAACTACTGTATATATAAAGTTTCAAGGTAACGTAACTTGTACGGTGGTAATTTCGATTTTTTGGTACCGCTGCTGATTTTATCGTTTTATTCTAAGTTATGAAGAAAACGACAGAAAATAATTGTAACTTTAGCACATGCGAAACTACCCTTAGTGCTAGCTAATGTAATTGCATGACCGGATGGAAAGTTGGCCTCGAAAAATGGCAGTAATGTCTCCTTACAAATTCTAGCCACGCCTCATGCAGGGATCTGCCGAAACGGCGGTTTTTGCCCAACGTACTCTCTACACGAGCGTGTTGTTCCGCCCGTTACCTAAGACGGACGTTCGTTGCTCCGTTGGACGTTTCGCATGGGGAACCCTGGCCGCGCCTTGCAGACCTAAACGACTTGCACTCGATTTACGGGACATTGACGGTCGACGGCTTACCAATCAGAAAAGACAGTGAAGTTCGGGTCCAAAATGCGTAAATCGTTTTGACGCCCGTCTGGCTGTTTACGCATTGGTTTGGCGGAACCCGTGCCGGGACGCAAATTTCTTTCTCAATTGTAACGTAACCGTTATACGCTAAATTTCGCATACGTCAAATGTATGTACAAATATTGTACGATTACGACGCCATAACGGATGATGTCGCGGACGCTATACCGTGAGTCGCTATTAGTGCTAATATTTTTTCGCCACTTATAACATATCTTCTCCGTACACTATTGTCCTATTGTCAATTTGAGACCGTCAATTGGAAGCTGAGAATCATATTTGTAAATCATGACCGTCAGATTTACAATCCGGAATATGTGTACGGAGAAAATATGTTTCAAGGGACGAAAAAAACATTAACACTAATAGCGATACACGGTGAAACTTTCCGATTCGCTGGTGTGGCAAGACCTATTGTAACAAAACCCGTAAAACGCGGACGGAGAATATCAACCACCAATCAGATTTGCTCCCTGAACCTACGGTGGCATGGACACAAAACCCTTCCGTACAACACCGAAACGGACTGCTTTCCATTTCAACGGAGGAAGATGTAATGGCCAACATCGGGTTATCGCATGACCTATTTTCAATGATTAGACAGTGTACGGTCGTACTATGATGATCTGGACTGTCAGAAGGCGCCCAATCATTGAAAATGGTCATAAATGACTCGATAATGGGTCGGGGCTCCGAGGCCTATAGATGTTTGTCGCAAGTGAGTTTTCCACGTCATCTCCTGAATCCAATATCTATCCACGTCAGCAGGCGTCGATTTGACGTTTCGTAAAAAAAAGTACACTTGCAGATTGCTTTTGAAGTTCACTAACTTCACTTGCAGGTTTTTTGTCGTTTTGAGCCTTTTACTTTTCCACCTCGCGTGCAGATGGTTTTGTCGTTTCTATGATATTTTCTTCTCTCGTTTGTCTCAAAGGTTCACACAGAAAAAGTTCGTTAAGATATGTTTTGTCTTTTTATCTAGTATGAAAGGGACAAAAAAGTACAATCTTCTGGAGGAAGAGATTACGTTATAGCTACCCAGCCTATAGGAACGTGCATTACAGAAAGAGGTTCAAAAGGCTCCGTGGAGCCTCGACTTGGTGTAGATGCGTATGGATGACCAATGAAATGCTTATAATTTTTAACGGACTTGCCAGGTGGATACCACTTTGTCGTCAACCCGAAATCCCAGTTTTTCAAATGTGACTCAATACCGCCAAATGTGACTATTTTAAAAAATATAGTTGGGAGCCACGTAGCGTCATTGCCAACAATCTTAACCGTTAAAAAGAAGCACGTTCTCTGTACATAGCAGCCTATAAAAAATAGTTAGACAAGATAGACAAGACAGTTTCGTGTATCTTTCAGTGTACTTTTCTATACTGTCCTCCTCTCTGTACACTCTACCGTACACTTACTCCAAACTATCGAAGAACATCTCCCATTGCATTTAACATTTTCGGCAGAACAAAAGGGCGCTAAATTTTGCAAATGTTGAAAATCCACGCTGTTTAGGAAATGCCGTCTCCATCGTGATCGTATACTATTTTAAATTGTACAAGTTGGCCTTTTTCCATAGGAGGACCTACTCCAAATTATGGGAGAAAACCTGTCACTGCAAAAGCTATTCCGTGGCGAATTTTCTTTGCACTTAACACGGTCAAATTGTTATGTGCTCACGCAAGACTGGGCCCTTCAAAATATTTAGTGCGGTGCATTTTACTACGTTTATTAGGCGGTGGAATCACAGCCTATAAGCAAAATCACATAAAAGGGTGGGGAAGTATATCGGGCGGGAGTAAATTTGCTACGACAAACTCCTTTTTTCAATACTTTTGCATTCTAAAACAAACGTTCACATCCGTTAATGATGCTAACAAACAAGGTAAACAGATATCTAACGTGTCGATGCATTTTTTCAACCAATGCATACAAAAAACCCGATTGCTTTATTTGTGAAAAAAAAAATGAAGAGTTTCACGCGGGCGCTGCATTGCATTTCAGGTTTATGGTAGTATGCAATGAACTTCGTTTGGTATTATGATTGTGTTTTTGCCGGGTTCTTGTATTACCCAATAACCTATAGTTTAGGCTCGATTTTAGCTCAATTTTATAAAATAATTGATAGTTACATTAAAAAAAAAAGCAAACTTACTTATATAGTAAGACATATTTATAATTGATTGCTTAAGAACTATATAAATAAAAACATTGAGTTTCATTCACGTATAAACTCATAAGTGACGAACCACCATGTGTACTTTGTTATTAAACGTTTGATTCTTTGGGCAAATCAACTTAATCATTACAACCGCAAAGGTATATGCGGTTACCATATACTATGTTGCAAGATACTGTATAATATTTGCTAATAAAAGCTAATTTATGATTTAAAGCATCTCCTCTTATTTTAACCATTTTAAAGTACGCAAATCTTTATTAAAGTCAATAACATTACATCGATAACCCAAAATTGTTGAACCTAAAACGGTGTTAATGACATTGATAGTTTGGTTATTATATGCTTATCATTGTATTTGTTTGTTTAACCTACTTATCTTTGTATAGTTTCTCTTGAATGTCGTAGTTGTTAAATATGTTTTTGTGTGTTTTTACCCCTTCTGTACTCATATTGTTTTACCATCTTTACTTTTGCATTAGGCGATTTTATATGCGTTAAACTATTTAAAAGTGCGTCGCACTTCATTATTTTGCCAACCCTGTTAGCCGCTTGCGCATACAACTTTATGATGCCGTATTTAGTGCGTTGTAAAGTTACTAAAAAAAAAAGATCGGTTCGAAAAAAACTTGAATAACGTTGTTCTGAATGTAACCTTTTTTTTCAATTTTCAGGAGATAAGTGCACATACCTGACCATGGAAGTTTAACTACGTGCGCACTAAAAGTTTGTAACATAGCGGTCGCACTTTTGTTCTCTTTTCAAAAGCAAACACGTTATTTGGAACTTGATTATAATTAATAAAACTAGTATACCGTAAAACCCCATGCAAATATTATATTTTCTCTACCGTAACGATAGTAACGATTCACTGTGTACCGGACCGTATTCTCACTATAAAATGTCCATACGGTTTATTTGTCGAAAAATCCACGCTATCCATGCTGTCAAAAACTGAGGATCGTCACGTCTCACGATTCCCACGGCGACCGTATAAAAAATATCGGTATCTACAATATATCTCCACCCCCCACCATCCACGTGTCAGAGGTCGCAAACGATCAACTGAAATCGTGACCGACCGCTAACCAACCGCCCGCATCGGATCTAAAACGGATCCGGTTGCCAAATTTGGGTGGCAGGGCGGATTCGGGCGGTTAATTCATAGAAAGATAGAAAGAAATCGATTACGGCCGGGTAAGCAAAAAACGGAAAAAAATGAAAAAAATTGTACTGTCCATACAATCCAACTTTAGTGTACTTTGTACTCTTGGTATCGTGGAAGTACGTGACATCATGATTTTTATTTTTCTTTATAATTTTGTATTTTTTCGGGTACGGGCAAGCATGGGTAGGTGCAAGAAATCAAGTTTCGGTTAACTTTTTTTTTCGTAAACGCGTTAAGGTTAAGGGTTATCAATTTAGGAGCGTGACATAACCCGGTCGGGCGTCGGGTACTCAGATTTTGAAGAAAAAAGAACGGTCGGTTTCGGTTATCTAAATTTTTAACTTTTGCGACCTCTACCAAAGATTGTTAGAGAGCCGCCGATACGAATACGATTTTTTTTTAACGGCGATTAGAACGGTGCGTGTCCTCCAAATGTACGGTACAAATCTACAATGGTAAGAGAAAATATCCACTTGTAACGGAGAGCCCCGTTCGTTAAGCTTGTCTTACATAGTAAAAGTTAGAATAACTGAAATCTGTTCTATTGGTCGTATTTTTTGTTTGAGAACGAAAAGTGCGCGCAGGTCCGTTAACCTTTTCGCCTAACGAAGAGCTATCCGTTACAATCATAGTTCAAAAGTAAGCGTTTTTTAGTAGGCCTTTGGTCGGCGCCTTTAGCGTATGTTGTGTTACGGGCTTTTCATGTGATCTTCTTAGATCGCTACTTTGATCAGTGACCGTCCGATCGTCTGAATCTGACGGTGTAAATTATTTGTTTTGGTCAGAATGTTTTAATTGGTCCATTTTTTGGTCCGGATGTTTTAATTGGTCCGAATTGGTCGGAATACAATATGGGTCTTAAGGCCATATTGTATGTTTTTCGTACAATAGGCATATTGTATGGGCCTACTTTCACCTACTTTAAAACTATGGTTACAGTAGACTCTATTGCCCTCATTTTTTTGACTTTTTCTAGGGTGTGTCTAGCTTGAGTCCGTACATAAAGACTGAGAATCTGGCTGAAAACGTTTGGCCGTCTGGTCATACATCCGACAAATGTACGGTCTACAGAAATTTGAAAATTTTGACAGCTATCCTCCATTCCACTTGATTTGAAATCCAGCCTGTAGCTTCGATTTTGGCCGCTTCTCAAAGTAACGGTCGATGACGGCCGTTCACTGTGGCCGAGGGCTTCCGCACTTACGAACACAAGGAAGCCAATCAGCGTAACCTCGGGGAAATCGCAATCGGAACATATTTCCATGTGTTACGTTGTCGGGACGCTAAATTTTAAGCCGCCCGCCGAAAACTTTAAGCGTTTTCTTGATACACTTTCCCTTAAAGCTATCATATACGACAAAAAAGCCGATGGAATTTTGGATTTTTCCTTAGGGCTGGGCCCCCATTGGGGCAAGTTGCGAGTTAAGTCACTCGAATTTTGCGATGACCCGATGGATTAGTCCGTACGGTCCGTACCGTGAAGCGAGTCATAATAGTTGTGGCCAACTCATCACTCGCCATTAGAAACAAAAAAATGAAACCGAAGTACGGCAGTAACATAAAAGCGCGAGAATTCTATTTTTTAAGCGTTTCGTTGCGCGACTTCTTCTTTGTTTTCTTTGGTATGAATTTAAAAAAATGGCCGAATCAATTTTCTGAAAAAAGCTATCAACATATGTACGGACAAGTTTAGTGTTTTCTGATTTGTTTTCCATTGCCCTAAATCGTGCTCGCACTAAAAAAAAAACTGATCAACCAGATTTCCCGCGGCTATCCCAATCATTGAGCTGTTACAGCTATATTTCACGTGTAAACTTTTTTCAAATCGAGCGTTTTTTTACCCGCAAACTGGCCCAATGGGCTGCAGTCCTTAAGACACGTTTCGGGTCAAAAATCGCACGATTTGAATAAAAAGGCGAGTCCCCGCAAAAAACAGCGCGAAAAGGTCAATGCTTGCCACAGCCGCGGGATTTTGCGCGTCATGGATCTTATCGACACGTCATCCACAATCTTGAAAGTGACGATGTCGGTCGTGCGTTGCTTTTAGGGTTTTTCTGGGCTTTTAAAGGGTTTTTAGGGTCGTAAGAACAGTCGTTTGAGCGACGACTCTAGTGACGGGCCTATGGTATCACATCGGCCTGAGCCATTAACATTTATCCATGTGGCTATCTAAGCGTGAGTGTGGGCAGCTGTATAGCACAGAACTGTACTGTACTGTACAGTACACCGCGAATCGTAATTAGAGTAAAGAAAAAATTAGAGTAAAAAAACACAAAAAAACCAATTAGAGTTATGAACTATAATTTGTGTGATAGAACTTTTTCACATAGGAAGTTTACTCTAATTAATTTAAGTACTCTATATTGGGCTATGTCGGCAATAATTATCCGCGCTGAAATTATGAACACTAAATTACGTAGATGTTCAAAATCTGTCAGTCAGTATAGTCTTGACGTCATTATGACGTTAGGATTATTTGTCGCGTTGAATGTCAGCTAATGTTCACACTGACGACGATGCTGTCGACGGACGAGAGTTAGGGTGTGTCCCCATGTGCATAAGTAAGGGTTTTTTCCTGTCGTTTTGCCGTAAAACTTAGCGCCGTACTGCCTAAGTTGCAACCGCACGAAGGAATCACAAATTTGTAGAGTACAATTTGAGTCATCCCTGAACTTAGGATGTACGAAATGTTGTCGTCTTGTGCTTTTCGACCCACTTCGACGACAAAAAACGTCATCGTCAACCTTATCTTTAAAACACATGCGCGATGTGATTTAAAACTAGGTTTTTTTCGATTGACAAATAGGAACATATTTTCGCGCGTGCCGTAAATTTCGACAAAAATCCTACGATTTCCAAGGACAAATAAAAGTACATAGTTCGCTGTGTTTTGTCCGTTTGCGTTCCAATAAGACAAAGATAAGTACACAATTTGTTTGCATTTGTCCGTTTTCATCTAGTACGGATTTTTTTTTTTGCAGGGGTCTTCAAATTCCGATGCCATTTCACGTCGACCGGACAGGAGACGCGAAGGCAAAGCGCCTCATCTTCGACCGTGAAATTGCACAGGCTGGAAGGCGGTACGTCTACAATGTCACGGTAAGACATGCGACGTCACACGCAGGTACAAAAAATATCGTGCGACCACAGATTGTCGACGTTGACAACCGTCACAGGTACTGTCGACGTGTACAATCGTCACAAGCGTAAGTTACGATTTCGTCATTACAGACATAGGGACACTTGAAAACCGGGTCCGGCGGATCCGCGCTAAAATACAAAGTAATTTCGCTAAGTTACAAGTACATGGGGACACACCCTTATGCGAACGGCTTTTTTTCGATATGATTGATTTTTTGTCTAGTGCGATTTCACGTGCGAGAACGATTCTATTAAATTATTATTTTAACTTTTTTACTTACAATTCTTCACGGTCGGACGTCGTCCGTACTCAACATTATTTAAAGCGAGCCTATAATATAGTTTTTTACTCTAATTAAACCTTGCCTTAAATAGCATAATGACAAAATAATAATCATATACTCTATTTAACGTGATAGAGTCGAAATTTAGGGCGACCGAATTAACGTTATTTACTCTAATTACGATTCGGGGTGTACTGTACATCGTGAATCGTTATTAGCCTTATGTACGCTATATCGGCACCCAAAAAAATTGTACATTGATACCTTTAATATAATAAATTACACTATTTAAGGACGTGGACCATAATCTGCCACGTCTCCTAGCACTAAATTAGAATGAATGACGCTAATTTTTTCTTAACACTTATAGTTTATATACGCTAATAACAATTCAAGGTGTAGTTTCCCGGCTCACGTAAGTACCATCTTGTACTATTTACATTTTTTTTGTTCTGAAAAACATCATTCTCCAAGGGTCCAGGCGCAAATATTTGTCGTTCGATTATTTTAGATCCTCATCCTCGTTTTCCATGTGGCCTTGTGGATGGCCATCGTCCTCTAACTGTCTTGGAGGAGGGCGGTATCCAGCTACAGGACGTTGAAATCACTACACGTGGATTAAATTACGTGCTCCACGATGAACGATAAATTGTGTCTATACACGTTGCACGGGGCATGTGGCATCGGACAGGCGTGCACGCGAATTCACCAGAATCCACCAAAAAAAATCTATGCCCGGAGATATCTTGTCACGCTTCCTTTGCCTTAGGGTGAACTTCCATTAGAGTAAAAGTGGTATTGTTTACTGGATGCCGTACACTTTCGTACAGATTCGTACATTTTTTTTTTTGTCAAACGAAACATTTCGAAACATGTTTATTGGATCGCTCCAACATTATAGGCGTAATTATTGACCGTTGGATTTTTAGCTTTTCTAGATTCGCGAAGCAATTGCGCACGTCGTCCAGTGTGAAGATACTCTCCTCGCCGAGGAGAGTATCTCCACACTGGACAATCGCGCACATCGTCCAGTTTGAAGAGAGTCTCTTCAAACTGGATGATGTGCGCGATGTACACCCTGGACGATGTGCGCGATGTACACCCTGGACGATGTGCGCGATGTTCAAGTGAAGAGTAAAAAAAATCGCCAACACGAACAGGCGATGAGAACCGAACACGTCGTACACGCCATCCACTGTCCACAGTTTGCCGCGCTTTCACTCTATTAAGTATTAACACACGTAAAAGTGTGACGATGTCACATAATACGGCATAGGCTTTCCGTTGGAGGTAGGCGTTCAAATAAAAGCCATTCCAGTGAAGAAGTTAGGGTTTGTTACAAACCCTGATGAAGGTACAAATAGTACGTTAGAGCATACTCGTACTATACTTTAAGTACATTACGCTGGTATACTTTAAGTACATTACGTAGGTACAAATATTTCGTTCTGACTTTCCGTTGAAGATATTTGGCAGATTTTAAAAATCTTGATTTTAACCTACATGGCGCCAATCATAATTGATAAACGATGTTAACTGGCACGACATAATGGAAGGCAGTGCCAGTAAACATCAAAAATAGACGTATCCGCATGTTTACTGGGACCGCCAATGGAGAACAGGCCATAGTGGTTTGTCGGCTTGTCGCGCTTATGGATTTTTGTTTTAACCTTTACTGTACATCGGGTACAGTTATATAGTACGCTCTATCAAATTGGACATTTATACTGTACAATTGAAAAAAATTTGTCGATATTTAATATCTAAAAGCTGGCCTACGTGGTACCAATCAAGCTATGGAATATGCGCTGTGAAGATTTTCAAAAATTCTCATCATCTGACATCAAGCTTTCGTGGCACCACAAATACAAAACATGTATACCGTGTATCGCTATTAGAGTTATATTTTTTTCCGCCACCTAAAACATCTTTTTCTCGTACACACACGTCCGATTTTCACATGGAGACCGCCAATCAGAAGGTGATAATCGTGGTTCTCAATCTCAAACGTTAGATCCACTATCCGACAAGTGTGTACGAAGGAAAGTGTAGTTTACTGGTACGACCTCATGTAAATTCCGCCTGGAAATAGCTTAAGTAAAATATCTCCGTACATTTACCTGCACGTCCTAACGGAATCCCCGCATAAGGGTGACGTTCCATTTGGCGGTTCAGTAAATGTACGGACAAGTCTACTAGCAGCGTTTACTGGAAGTCCGCTCCATTGTGTCGGCCTAGTAACAAATTCTACTAAATTATGATTGGCGCCACGTAGGTTAGAGTCCAGATTATAAAAAGCTTTAAAAAAATCTACAAACGGAATATCTGTACGAAATTTTTGTACCACAAGAGGTTATTAATGATTCGTACATAAAGTTTTTGGCTAGATTTTGATTTTCAAAATGGAAAGTCAAAATTTCGAAACGGAATGGCAAAAGACGCGACAAACCTTGAAGGTCGCGGCAAATGTACGTGGCATGTACGACGTGCAGGCTTGTGATCGCTTGTACAACGTAGATATATTTTTGCTTTTCACGTGTACCAATGGCAGTCATTTAGTGGGCCCCAACTCTCCTCGGCGAGGAGAGTTGGGGGCCACTGGATGATGTGCTCGATTGCTTCGCGGATCTCAAAATGTGAAACATCCAACGGTCAGGAATCACGCCTACATCATTGGAGCTTCCCGACAGCTTTCCAGTAACGATGTTTCGTCCGACAAAAAAATTTGTTTGGTACGGCTATGTACGGCACTGTACGAAAACGTACGGCGTCCAGTAACGAACCCCACTTTTCGTCTAATGGAACGTCACCCTAAGAAAAAAAAAAAAAAAGTGGCAGGATAAATTAAAAAAAGCTCGATGGTAAATTGGTAACCCATCTGAGTCAAAACTTTCGCCACTTAAATCAGCCTTTCTCCGTACACACATGTCCGATTTTCAATTTGAGACCGCCAATCGGAAGCTGAGAATCTCACATATCAATCGCAACCGTCAGATTTACAATCCGACAAGTGTGTACGGATAAAAGATGCATTAAGTGACAAAAAAAGATTAACAATAATAACGATTCGCGGTGTACTGTACAGTACACCGCCAATCGTTATTAGCGTTGTGTACACTAATTCCGTCCCGCTTTTTTTTTTTTTTTATTCTCCATTAGCGTAGTTCATTCTATTTTTTTCTTTATTCTATTTAGGGTTATTTTCAGTACGTTGTCTCTTAAATAGAGTAGTGTACGGTCAGTGTCAGACCGTACATAAATGTACCTTTTTAAGTTAAAAATTACAATAAATTAGGTTGTGTCCCCATGTCCATAAGTAAGGGTTTTTTTCTGTCGTTTTCTTGTAAAACTTAGCGCCATACTGCCTAAGTTGCAACCGTACGAAAAAACCAAATTTGTAGAGTACAATTCGCGTCATCCTCGAATTTAAGATGTACGAAAATCTGTCGTCTTGTGCATTTCGACCCACTTCTTTGACAAAAAAAGTCATCTTCAAACTTTTGTTTAAAACACATGCGCGATGTGTTTTAAAATTAGGTTTTTTCGATAAACAAATAGGAACATATTTTCGCACCTGCCGTAATTTTCGAAAATTTTCCTAGTATTTCAAGGACAAAGAAAATTACATAGCTCGCTATGTTTTGTCCGTTTGAGTTCGAATACGACGAAAAGTACTACACAATTTATTTGATTTTGTCCGTTTTGGTCCAGTACGGATTTTTTTTTTGCAGGGGTCTTCAAAGCAGTTCCAAAAAATATCGTGCGACCACAGATTGTAGACGCTGACAACCGTCACAGGTATTGTCGACGTATACAATCGTCACAAGCGTAAGTTACGATTTCGTCCTTAGGCTGCGGCCCCATGTGGCTAAGTTCGGGTTTTTTTCTGTCGTTTTCCTTTATAACTTAGCGCCGTACTGCCTAAGTTGCGACCGTACGAAGAAATTGGAAATTTATAGAGTACAATTTGCGTCATTCTTGAACTTAGGATGTACGAAAAATTGTCGTCTTGCGTTTTTTCGACCCACTGTCACGTCATTTTCAAACTTATCATAAAACACATCGGCAATGTGTTTTAAGCTAAGCAAATCCGTCTATACCAATCTGAAAATATATTCCCACGTGTGAAAAGATTTTAGAAGTTTTTGACGACGAAAAAAAGTACAGGGTTTGTTTTTTTTGTCGGCTTGCATGTTGTACGGTTTTTTTTTTGCAGGGGTCTCGACGCTGCAGTGTCATTTCACGCAAAGTTGAAAAGTCTGCGAACGTGAAAAATCTGCGAAGTAATGGCGGCCGGACGGGAGAGGTTTACGTCAAGGCATTTTGCACAACCAGGGGTGCAAGGCTGTACGTCAACGATGTCACGCAAAGACATGCGACATACCAAATCCGCAAATCGTTTCAAAAATTACGATGTGTCTTGCGACGTTTCAAAAAGTTTCAAAAAAATATGGTGCGTCATCACAAATTGTACACGGTGACAGCCGTCACGGGCGTTGTCGACGTATACAATTGTCACAAACTTAAGTAACAATTTCGAATGAACACATAGAGACACTTGAAATCCGTAAAAGTGTGACGATGTCACATAATACGGCATAGGCTTTCCGTTGGAGGTAGGCGTTCAAATAAAAGCCATTCCAGTGAAGAAGTTAGGGTTTGTTACAAACCCTGATGAAGGTACAAATAGTACGTTAGAGCATACTCGTACTATACTTTAAGTACATTACGCTGGTATACTTTAAGTACATTACGTAGGTACAAATATTTCGTTCTGACTTTCCGTTGAAGATATTTGGCAGATTTTAAAAATCTTGATTTTAACCTACATGGCGCCAATCATAATTGATAAACGATGTTAACTGGCACGACATAATGGAAGGCAGTGCCAGTAAACATCAAAAATAGACGTATCCGCATGTTTACTGGGACCGCCAATGGAGAACAGGCCATAGTGGTTTGTCGGCTTGTCGCGCTTATGGATTTTTGTTTTAACCTTTACTGTACATCGGGTACAGTTATATAGTACGCTCTATCAAATTGGACATTTATACTGTACAATTGAAAAAAATTTGTCGATATTTAATATCTAAAAGCTGGCCTACGTGGTACCAATCAAGCTATGGAATATGCGCTGTGAAGATTTTCAAAAATTCTCATCATCTGACATCAAGCTTTCGTGGCACCACAAATACAAAACATGTATACCGTGTATCGCTATTAGAGTTATATTTTTTTCCGCCACCTAAAACATCTTTTTCTCGTACACACACGTCCGATTTTCACATGGAGACCGCCAATCAGAAGGTGATAATCGTGGTTCTCAATCTCAAACGTTAGATCCACTATCCGACAAGTGTGTACGAAGGAAAGTGTAGTTTACTGGTACGACCTCATGTAAATTCCGCCTGGAAATAGCTTAAGTAAAATATCTCCGTACATTTACCTGCACGTCCTAACGAAATCCCCGCATAAGGGTGACGTTCCATTTGGCGGTTCAGTAAATGTACGGACAAGTCTACTAGCAGCGTTTACTGGAAGTCCGCTCCATTGTGTCGGCCTAGTAACAAATTCTACTAAATTATGATTGGCGCCACGTAGGTTAGAGTCCAGATTATAAAAAGCTTTAAAAAAATCTACAAACGGAATATCTGTACGAAATTTTTGTACCACAAGAGGTTATTAATGATTCGTACATAAAGTTTTTGGCTAGATTTTGATTTTCAAAATGGAAAGTCAAAATTTCGAAACGGAATGGCAAAAGACGCGACAAACCTTGAAGGTCGCGGCAAACGTTGAATGTAGGTGGATGTCAGACGGAGCGTGCGAGGATATTTTCACCTGACCTGCATTCAACGTGGCAGGAGGCACATGGCATGTACGTGGCATGTACGACGTGCAGGCTTGTGATCGCTTGTACAACGTAGATATTTTTTTGCTTTTCACGTGTACCAATGGCAATCATCTAGTGGGCCCCAACTCTCCTCGGCGAGGAGAGTTGGGGCCCATTGGATGATGTGCTCGATTGCTTCGCGGATCTCAAAATATGAAACATCCAACGGTCAGGAATTACGCCTACATCATTGGAGCTTCCCGACAGCTATCCAGTAACGATGTTTCAACTGACAAAAAAAAATGTTTGGTACGGCTATGTACGGCACTGTACGAAAACGTACGGCGTCCAGTAACGAACCCCACTTTTCGTCTAATGGAACGTCACCCTAAAAAAAAGACAAAACATGTGCCAGGGAGCGCTAGCGAACTTTTCCCACCAATGTTGCAACGACACGTGCCAAGCGCTTAACTTGTCTGGTAGATCCCTACGTGTCGTTTCGCTTATAACATTCGTGCGTCCCAAGGTATAGACAGTAATGACGGACCATAGTTCAAAAGTAGGCGTTTTTATGGTAGGCGTTTGGTAGGCGCACAAAACTTGGCACAAAACTCGCGTTGATGAGGCACTGTATGTGTGTGAGTTGTGCACACCCCTGTACGAACGTACAAAAATGACGTATCATCATAGTACAGCGCACGCCGCCAGACGAAATTTTTCAGCGAATTGACACGGCGTAGGATGACATTCCACGGGGAAAAAATCCCGGAAACAAAAAAAACGCGGACGTAAGTCCTATCGTAAGTTGTATTATGGGCTTTTCATGTGATCTTCTTAGATCGCTACTTTGATCAGCGACCGTCCGATCGTCCGAATCTGACGGTTTAGATGAAAAATACCTCAAAACTCACGAAAAATTATTTTTTTGTC
Organism: Zygnema cylindricum; assembly: GCA_037447655.1. Taxonomy (NCBI): domain Eukaryota; kingdom Viridiplantae; phylum Streptophyta; class Zygnematophyceae; order Zygnematales; family Zygnemataceae; genus Zygnema; species Zygnema cylindricum. The sequence goes on from JBBHKE010002352.1 coordinate 259,493, forward strand.
CGAATGTTTTTCAAAATTTAGACATGACGTTTAATTCTCTATCGATCGATGTGCAACTCAACCCTGTTCCTATTTTATTTCATTTTGCGGCCAATACAATATGGGTCTTAAGCATACTTGTTCACGACGATTAGTGCGAACGTACCGTACGCGACGAATTATACGTAACAAACGCACTGAACCTTTTGATCAAATCGCAAAAAATCGTTAATGAATTTGCTTCCGTACTATTCCGTACATAAAAAAACAAAAAACTATTACATATAACGCAGTTTGCAAGTTATTTTAGTTAAATGAGCGGTAAAACAATAAACTCTTTATATTTTTATCACACTCTTTTGTAGCATCGGAAACTCTTCTACGGTTTTGAAGTACCCGAGATCGAAAGTCACGAAGGTGAAATTTTATGAAATTTCGTATGCCCGAGACAGACAGACATGGCCGCCTTCTGTCTGCCTTCTTTCTCTATCTCGCAGACAGCGCATTACTCCAAAAAAGCCTTCACGTCTGCAGTCTTCACGTGCTCCCACTCCTCTCCTCGATTTCTGGGCATGATTGCTTTTGTCGAAGTCCGGAGGCGAGGATAGTAAAAAGCTTGGGAGGGAGGAGGGTAGGATATGGGGAAGCGGCTTCCTCGCGGTTTCGTTTTCAATGTTCCATGGCGTCTTCTTTCAAAAAAAATTGAAGAAGACGCCTGTACAAATTTCAAACTGAACGCGCGAAATTATTGTGACTTTCAACGTCTCTTTTCGAAAATGTCCGTACATTTTCGATTATATAACGTACAACTTCCGTGGTATTTCTGTTCAGTTCACTGAACAGAAAGTACCAATAAGTACGACGCATATTTCCCGTCTTATTCCGTACATATCCGTAAAAAAGTGTACAGTTACAGTAATTAGTTTACAGGTTTCCGTAAATTTTCAGTTTCAGTTTACAGTACACGTTTTTTTACGATTTTTTCAAAAGTCACGAATTTTACGTTTCAATCGCAAAAAAGGAAAAAATCGCGCGATCTGAACAACTATGGTCTTAAGGGCATATTGTATGTTTTGCGTACAATAGGCATATTGTATGGGCGTACGTTCACCTACTTTTGAACTATGTGACGGACTCACACGTGCTGTCAGATTTCGTCCCTATTCGAACATTTTGGCAGATTATAATATCGCGATATATCGTGGTATCATCCGTTATCACAGATTTGTAGGTCGAAAAAATTGCACCTGTCGTCGTCGTTAGGGTTAAACATTTTTCGGGCAGTCAAACGCGTTTAACCCTGTAATGGACCGCTGGATTATATTTCTGAGGCGAGTAATCGAAAGCAAACGGTCATATCTTTCGATCGTGACGTCACTAATTAAAATCGGAAAAGTATGTGACGATTAAGAGAAATTTAATTGCAAGAAAAATATTTTACTCTATTAAGGATGGGCGGTGTAGACCATCTATTGTTTGTACTATGGATCGCCGACTTGTTACTTAAACTCCCTCCGCGTACTCCCCCGAGTTTGCGGGATTTACGAACCCGTTTTTAGTGGTCCTTTTAAGTCTAGTGAGCTTTAGTTAGGTACCCAATGAATCGCTTAATGTGTTGAGGATTTATTAGTGTAAAGAAAAAAACAATATTATTAACGTTGTATTGGGTTTCATGTCTTCGAGCCGACAAAGCATTAACTCTGATCGACACCACTAATTTGGATACATTTAGCCGCTATAACCCTGTGTTCACGTAGTTGACACTGATTCTTAGAAGAATGTTAAATATTTGACTTTTATTTGGACAAGAATAGTTGGCAGGTGGAAATCCCCAATTGTTTCCAATATTCAGCTATATGACCATTGGGTTCTAGCTTTTTTCTGGTAACGGAAAATTAATATGATAAAACCTATGCAACCAGAATTAAGTAAAAGGTGAGAGAGGGAAGAAGTGGAGAGAGAAAAAAGACTGGATACATTTTTAGGATGTGAACAGGACTATCATTTACCTACGTCGAGTATTGCACCAGTATTGAACCGAGTAAAGTCGATCGAAAATGAGCCCAAGGCACAACTCTACACCGCCCATCGCTATTATCGTTAAGGATTTATTAGTGTGAATGCGAAATTAGAACATATATTACTAATTTAGTGCAAGGAGACATGACAAATTGTAGTCCACTTCCTTATTTAGTGTTTATATATAGTGTTCATTAACACAGTTTTATGATTTACGGCCAAAAGAAATCATAAGCAAAAGAAGTCACGACGACATTATTGTTATCAACTCTAATAACGATGGGCGGTGTGACATATGTCACCACAATCCCATCAGAACACCACCAAGAAGACTAATTCAAACATAAATTCCAGATAAAGATTACATATAAAACAACACAGCAAACGTATGAAGTGAAACGTGGAATTAAAAATGAAACTGGCTCATATGCAAGTGAACTTTATTATGATAAACAAAAACAAAATTGAAAACTGAAACTGAAACTTCACCTGACCTCCTGAATGCTACAATCTGGCATACAACATCAATGGACCCAAAACAGGTCCATGCCAACCTAAAATCGATACAATTGACAGCCTATATATGGACATAAAATGTACAAAGTTATACGGGCTGGACTTCACACCACCCAGAAACTTAACAATGTCTAATTCCCACATGTTTATCAACTCTATATCAACTCTATATTAACTCTAAGCTCGACCATTTTCCCGCTTAATCCCACTCTCCATTTACCGCTGCCCAAACAAAAGCATCGCAGGAACTGTAGCCGTGGGAGAGTGCATCGGCCAAAAACCCAGATGTGTCAATAACTTCCTGGAGGTCAGTTGCCCCTTGGACATCCTCGATCCACTCTAATAAATCTGCAGTGAACTTAAGCATACTGTCTATATTCACCAACCGATGTCTCATCGTCACTTCCCAAGGATCCAATTGTAAAGCTCTCTCCTCAGCACCGGAACTTACTGAACTCATTGCCCCAGATTCCTTACTTCCTCCATCCACTTTCCCCCGTTTATTTTCTTCCCTGTCCTTTGTGTTTCCCTTTGACATTCCTGTGGATCTACTTCCCTTCAAAAACATTTGCAGTTGATCAATAAGACCAACAAAAATTATCATCGATTTCACTGCCGAAAACACAGCCTTCTCATCAACACTTCGACCCGGCTCTATAGAAACGTTGACTGGGCTTTGGGGGGGTAGCAAAGAGGAGGAGGAAGGTATAGAAGCAGAACTCGACTCCGCAATAGGAGACCGAGAAGAAAGATTACTGGTCGATAGTCCCGTAGCTAATCCTGTTGGTAGGACACCACTACCAACAACCCCATTTCGATATTGATGATATGCCTGTGCCAAGGCTCGTTGCAAAAAGCCCCGTCTCTGTTCCTCCCACTGTCCCAAAGGTTGGACCAAAAGAGACCACATGAGCATAAACTGTACAGTCTCGTCAGGACTTCGGGAAGCACCAATAGGCTGAGGCCGTCCAGGACCGGGTGGTAAGCTTAGAGACATTCTTACTCCACTCATTTCCCAGGTTGGAGAGCCAACAAAAGTGGTCCCAGGACTTCCAGAAGTGGGAGAGGCAGTTGTCTTGGAAGTAATGCCTACTTTTGAGGGAGTCGCAGCAACATAGGATGCGAGAATTCCCTCATAGACACGACGTTGAGTAGGCCCAGCCTGGTCCAGCAAAAAGGTAGCCATTTGAAGCTGAAAAGGAAGCATCTTCACATTACTATCCCGACCTCCACCCTTACTGTCGGAGCTAAAAGACGCATTTGTAGCAAAGCGACCAATAAGCTGAGAGCCCATCATCAACCCACGGTTTTACATGGTTAGTTTTGTCGAAACTCTTTCAACTTTATAGATACATACCAGCCACAGTTTCTTTATTATTGAACACAGTCTAAAAATACTGAGCCAAAATTCGATGCAGAGCTTGTTCCTGGTGAAAAGAGCACATGGGAAGCACAGGAAAAGACAAGGAAACTATTACTCACTGTCACAATGTCATGGAGAAGAAGACGCAATCGGCTCCCATCCGCTCTTCCTAGAGCAGTCACATGATCCCACCAAAGGTCACAGCACCTCACATATTGTGCTGAAGACACCTCTGGTCCACGTAGAGGAAACAGTCCATTGCAAAGTGTCTCACTATTGCGAAGTGCTGCCCCTTCCCATTCTTTCTTAGGAGCCTGCACAGAATCCCCAGAAAGAAAAAGAGCCCCCCGAAAGACAGAGTAAGTATAACCTCAATATAACAGCAACCGTTTAGCTTCCAAAATGCAGCAAAATCAAGCTGAGCCTCGGTGGTCTGATCCAGACACGGAAAAAAAACATACAATTCCTTTCAGCTTCAAATATATACCATAGTTTGTCTCCAAGTGAGGCGCAGTACCTTGAGAGCTGAATCTGCTCTTTTAGCCTCCAGGTGGCACTGAAAATGGATGACATTAAAATGTGTAACTGTGCTATACATCCATTCCATGCGAGCTGAATTTATCCCAGCGCCCCACCGGCCAAAATGTGAGCTCCAATTTGTCAATTTCTCATCTAAGTGTCAAGCTCAACTACACGCTTTCATGATCATGGCTGCGATTCAAAAAAGAAATGGTGGTGTAGGGTGAAATGATGATTTCACAACAGGGCCAATTAGCATCGACAAAGTAGATGCGTCACTATGCGAGAATGGATGGCAAACAGAGTTGAAAAACAAACTACTTCAAAAAACTTACCAGAAGAAGCAGAAGTGAAATTGAAACGTTTGCTAAAGCAATATGCTCCCAGCATGTCTTGAGGACGTAAACGATATCCTTCACGACAAACCATACACGATAAAGCGTCTTTTTCTTCCTCCTCCACGAGCTCAAGGCCCTCTAAACCAGCCGGTCGTGTCACAACAATGCGTTCTCCGTCTGACCGAACTTGTCTGGCCATTCCCATACCCTGACGGATATCCAAAACATAGAAAAGATCAGCTGGATGAAAGACTCCAAACATCCGATAGACCACCTAAATTGCAATTCGATTACCTCCTCTCAGTTCAACAATACCACCCTGTTCAACTCGGCGTAAGTTCAATAATTTATAAATTCTACTTTATGAATTAACTTTACTTTTATGCCATTTGAACCAGGTTTCAATGCAAATTTCCTAACAATGAATTACAATAAAGTGCTTTAGCTTATTGAGCTGTCACTATTATTACTTTAAAAGGGAGTGTAGACGGGGTTAAATGAAACACATAAAAGGGGTCTATATTTGAAGTTCCACACTACTTAAAGCCTACAAAGTACGGTGCATTAAGAAAAAAAAATGGTGTGCATTTAAAACCATAATAAAAATAATTGGATCAAGAAATTTTACGCAATAAATTGCGTTAAATGGTTTGTAAAATAAACATGGTATAAATTGTTCATTGATGATATCCTGCAACCTTGGCTTAATGGAGAATAGCCGGCAACATAGATCAACACCCAAACATGCAATATTATGTTGATATTTGAACCTTACTATGCAGACTTTTCTCATTTTTGAACATGTTATTAAAAATGTTCAGCTGGGCAAACCATAGGGGTGGCTGTTATGGCACAGTCACCAAAGTACAAGACCATAAGTTATATATATATATAAGACACACAACATAAACGTTACCGAATCAGAATTGCGTAAAGCAAATCAATTCAACAAAAACCTACCTTATCAACAAGACACCTGGCAGTGTGAGATGCAGGTCAAGAAAAAAAAGCTTTATGATGCAAAGCTCGGTGAATATCCTGCCCATTCCAAGCAAAACTCATGCTTGTAAACATGAGCAGTGAAGGCAACCTACCTTTAGCAACTCTTCGCGCCGTTGGAGAGCTCGCCTCCTCATTTCCTTTTTGGTTGCCTCTCTCAAGCCATCAACCACTTCCTTAATCTGGTTCTCTCCTCCCCCAGCTAGAGTGTCCATTAAACTTTCTGCACGAGCTCCGACATTACCCTCTCCTGGAACGCCCTCCAAAGCATGAAGCAAAGGGAGAACACCCTCTTCCAAAAGACACACTTGTGTGGGGAGATGACCTTTACAAAGCCCTTCTAGAAGGGCAAGGAGGAGTGGGACAGACGACAATCGTAAGGCAGCAGCCCAGTCATCTAGAGATTTGTACTCCATGTTTGTGTCGACCTTAGGAAATGCACTAATCAAGTACCGTACAGCACCTAATCCCCATTCAAACATGCAATTGTCAGTAAGAATTCATCAAGCAAGCCAAAACAATGCCACCTTATAGGAGGCGGCTGTCAGGAATAGAAATAAATTAAGGATAGAAGAGCAAACTAAAACATCAAAAATGAAAATGCAAAAAAAAAATTAAAAGATCACCGATACTGACATCTTTTAGCCTAAATTCTCTAAACTTTGCAGGAGTTCCGCAATTATACCACCAAATCTCCTCGTCGAGCTTCTGACCAAGGGCGAGAAGGGACCTCAAAACCCTTTGCAAAGGCATGCATCTCAAACCAGCAAAATCTTAACTATATTTTCATGAACACCACCAGGAACACACCTGCAGGAATGCCTCGACCTAAAATAAGAAAACGAAGACGGTTTCCACCCGTGTCTAACCGGATAGCTTCGCTGACTCTAATAAAATTGCTCACTGCCTGTCGATGTTCAGCAGCCATACGCACAGCTGCTTCATCCTGATAGCCATAAGAGTCAAATACCCAGTCAGAATCTCCAGGAAATTGACTTCCCAATGAGAGTTTTCAAGGAATAGCACTTTCCTGATTAGTTTTCCTGATCAAATTTCCCAGGCAAGAGAGAATTTGCACTCGGAATTCCCAGAAAAGATCATTTTCCCAGTTGCATGTCTCAAAAAAGGAGAAAAGTTAATAGTCAGATTTCTAAGAAAAAGAGGTTTCCTGGAAAGAGAGAGAAAACAAATGAAGCAAGAAATTATCAGAGCGACTTATTCTGTTGACAAATCCTCTTTTACATGCTCAGAAAAACCTCAAACAAGTGCTACCATCCGACCTTTTTTCACCATGCGGAAGATGTAAATCAGATAAATTTCTGAATGAGGCGACCATAGAGCTCACAGATTCCTTATTTGAAGTCTCACCTTAGGATCTCCTCTGGCTCGCTCCTGCAGGCGATCAAAGTCTTGCCAGTCCTGTAAAAACGGCAAAAAGTACTCCACTAATACTTCCATGGCCTGTTGCTCGCCAAAGGTCAAGTATGGCAATATACGAGCCACAGTCTCTGTGCTTTTTCCACCTCCTCTACTCCTTTTCCTGGCTGTCCTCCCTCCCACCTGGATACCTGTTCCCGTCTGTGGAGTTGAAAGCTTGTCCAAAAACATACGGACTGCCTCAACACCTAAACCACTCCTCCCTACCGTGCTACCACAAGACTGTGAAAATGCCTCCTCCTGGTTAACATTCTCTAGAAGCAACGATGATACAGAAGTTGAGTCAGAAAGAGCTTCGTTTTCATTGGCTTCAGCCACCAGAGTCTCCACTGAAAGAAGGAGAAACTCGAGAGCATCCTCTCCTGCAGTAGAACCATCTGAAGAAAGGAAAAAAGCTCGTCGTGCTTGGTCTAGAAGGACAGACAATGCTCCCAGACGGAGGAGAGCCAGTCGATTGGCCCTTAGTTTGCAACAATGCAAAAGAAGTTTGAGAAGTAGGGCAACTTCTTGCTGGCCGGACTTCATTTCCTCTTCACTCACGTCCTGAAGAGACAGGTTGCATAACAAAAACCTCAGTATACGAAGGAAAACACAAGTCGAGCTTTGATTGCCATTAAGTTACAAGCATCGGTATAATTCAACGATTGATATTAAAATTACGCGTGCCAAAATTTCCGGTGCAGATTTTGAGAACTGCTTAAAAAAGAAATGAACCAAGCAAACAGACCTAATCATTGTGATATTCATGGCCACGCCAGTAAGTGCATCGCATTACGCAAACATTCCGGCAAAAACTCTTCCTAGACCAGCAATCAAAACAGCAAAATCCAGGTCCAGTGTCAAATGTTAGGAAAAATGCGGACCTGAACCATATTGAGTAGGACTGCGAGTCCTCCACAATCTGCCATTACTCCTGCCACTGCAAATTCAACTTCAGGATCCAATGCCTCCTCCTGTTCATCGTCCAGTTCTTTAATTATCGGCTCTGTGGCCTCACCGTCAAGGCCCTGAAAAGACAGAAGACTCAGAAGATTATAAATGTCCGAATATTTGCACCATAGCATCAGCTCATAAAAGGAGTCCTTTAATCTATGGTCACACAGAAATGATGAACACAAATCTTCCCAACAAACTTAAGAACCCAAAAGCACCTGTAAACGGAAGGTGACAGTCATTGGCGGACAATCCTGGAGAGAGGGCAGTGGTCCTCCAGGTTGAGAAGCCTGAGCCTTTCTCCACACAATCTCAAAAACTCGCCTCACACTCAGATCAAGGCTAATAATGTTGCCTGCTACAAGAAGTTCCATGCCGTAGTCATCCTCAAGCAGCCCCAAAAGTTCCAGCTGTTGACAGATCTTGTTCTTAACATCTCGCATTAGAGGTCCCACCTGTAGCAATTTACAACATTAGAAAAGGCGGATCCATGAGTTTACAAAAAAAAAATCGTAACCGAGTCCATTGCAATTTGCAAGCTTTGCAGACAACCAACCACACTTTTCATTTCAGATCGGGTAAGGAACAGATCCAAACAAAAAAGGGAGGAAAAATATCAAACCTCAGCTGATGAATACGGATTTTTAGTCATCGACCCACGAATATACTCCTCTTGTGTGTGCGCCTTGGTAAGAACGAGCTGGTAAATTGGTTCTGCTCGACTTGGACAGACTACACCACAAAGTTGTTCTAAAATGTACTGCATACCAAAAATAATGAGGCCATTGTCACAGCTTCAATCTGACAGCCAAGGCAGGCGTCAAACATGCAGAAAGTAGCACACATTTTAAAAACAAAAAATTACAAAATTATATTCAGATATAAAAAGAGGAGAAATCCGGAATATGTTGCATGTAGCTTCACAATTTGACAGCTGAAAAACAAAAACTAAAGCGCGAGTTACTGGAACAAAGCCACTTACCAGAGGTGTTCGACCTGGATTGGCATGGACAGCTTGCAAACATCCCACACAAGCAGTAAGGAAACTACGTTTGCTGCTAGGATTGTCTTTTAGCAAACTGTCCAAAAGCTCTACAAGAAGGCGTCGGCAGTCCTCTGTCGGCTTCGTTTTCTGAACGACAAGACCACGAAGAGCCAAGATTGAATCTAAAACAGGTGATAACAGCTTCTCCTCCAAAAACCTGCACCATCAGACGAACAATGATAAAAGCTGAAAAAAAGCTCAACTCAACCAAAAACTCAGAATAATTACCAACAAAGCCAACCCACAGATATGGTAAAACAAAAATGGGAGTGTTCAACCATCAAAGAAAAAACAAACAGGAGGCGGTATTTTTAAATCAGTGTGCATTAAATAACACTATAGCTTACCTCTTGCGTATGCTCTGTACTTGAAGAAACTTAGCAAGAAGCAATGCCAGCTTATGAACTGAGTAACCTTGAGCAATATTTGTGTGAAAACTGCGTTCCTGTCCTTCAATACCCACAACTTCCTCTACCATAAGAGCACAGACTGTTGGCAAAAACTTCTGAACAGTAAGGAACAGCCTCCATTCCTCTGTCTCCACCAACATATTGAACAGGTCAAAGTACTCAGCCGCGCTTTCCTCTGGCCAAAAAAAAAAACCATGTAAATAGCTCATAAATGCCTTAGATTTGGATAAATAATAAGTTCCTACAAGCCCCATAAAGTCAGCCCATAGCACCCAAAACAGTCTTTCAAGTGTTCGAAAGTTGCACGACCATAGAGCCATTGCACAGCCGGGAAGATACAATTACAAAAAAATGGTACAGAAATTATAAAAATGTAATCAAATCCATAGCCAGTAAATCCACCTCTCCTTGTCACATGACTTTCATGCTCACCTGCTAGTCGAGCATCCGGAAGCATAGAATAGATTAGTTGTAAAAAGCGAGCGTGACGAGAAGGACTAGTAGCTGAAAGAACTTGAATAAGTGAACAGGTCTCAAGCCTGGTAGCCTGAGAACATGCACTGAGAACTAAGTCTTTTACCCAGCTCCCGTTTTCAAGCATTGTCAGACCCAGTCCTCCTCCATAAGTCTGCGTCCCATTCTTGGCCACATTCACTTTGGCCTTCCTCCTCCATTTTAAGAAACATTTCAATGCAGATAGTTCACTCTTTGATATGCTATTTGCAGGGCGCTCCCTATCTAAGACTGACATGCTAGAAAAGGTTCTCGGAGCCAAAGGTGGCCTCCCTGATTGGCTTGCTACTGAAAAAAATAAATGTCTTCTCTCGAAGTCATTGTATCCAGTGCCTCCTGTCCACTCCGCATAGCTAATAAGGTTGGTTTCATCACTGCCAGATCCTTTCCCCTTCCCTTTATTGCGACCGCCAGTCACTCCATTTCCACTAGGCTTCGGGGTGCTTGAACCAAAAGTTTTCATCACGGAACTGCGACTACTACTACGCACATCTGTTAATGGAGTCGCTATAGGGGATAATGGAATGCCTCCTCCCACTGTTGTAGTGCCGCTTCGAGAGCCCAGGATTGCCCCAGATGCCTGAGAATTCTCAGTGGGAGGCAAGCATGCCTGCGCCACAATTTTCAGGCAAGGTAATATAATATGCTCGCATATTACAGGATGTCTCGCACCCACCTCAATAGCTTTAAAAAGTAGAGAAAAGACTGCCCTGAGCCTGGCCTCCCAGCAATCATCTGCCAAAGCACAGGCCTCTGAAAGTAGTTGCATTTCATCACGAATACAAGCAGCTACATCCAAAGATCGATGGTGCTCCAAGCAATATGCAACCTGCACAACAAAATAAACCATTAGAAAGAGCACATACAGCCGAACATTTTTCTCATGCCACAAAGCTGCCCGAGATCACTACTTTGTAAATTTGACGCTTTCTGCAAATGAATGTGCTTGACAATAGATTTATTACTTTTGTAAACAAAAACAGAGAAAACAACTCTAGTCGGCCCGAGTTCAACTCATAAAACACAAACTATACACAGGATATTGACTTCTTCTAAGGACCTCAGCAATAAGCTGTATGGCACGGGACACAAACTACTTTCCTCAAAAAAACCAGTAACAACCATTGAAAGCACTCAACAACCTAAAACCCCCTACATGTCACAGTGGACAATTTTAAGACCTCCTAAATATGTAGCATGTGTGTGACTGATGGCTATGAGCTGTCATCATCCCACCTTAGCATAGATGAGAGAGTTGAGTTCAGCAGCTGCGGCTAAATCCCCTTCTGTAAAGAGGCAAAGGACAGAGCGCGCATGTGTGCGAGAAGAGCGTGGACCATGATGAATATTGCTTTCAAATAAGTCTCGCAAAATACCACCTGCTACCAACTGCCTTCTACACTCTTGGTCTCGAGCAAGAACCTGTGGAGAAAATTGCAGATGTCATCAACTTCAGTCCTTCCATCAACGGCATCAAAAGGGAAAAGAAGGCAATTAGGGACAACCTCGTATCCAAAAGTGACACCAATTGTTCAAAAGTGAAAATCTTACACCCTGCCTACTTGTGAAAATATACTACAGCCGAGATGTTCTCACCTGAAGCCACTCCAGGAGGAAGCCCACTGATGTATTCGCACAGCCATAACACTTGTTTGGAGGCCTCTGCGGGGGCCGAGGAGGAGTTTGGACGTTGACCTTGTTGTGACTTTCCCCTTCAACGACAGCCCCTTTCCTTTCCAAGTAAACCATAAGCACTTTTTGAAGTCCCAATAGTGTTTGAACTGACTTGCTAACGGAATCAAACGCAGATTTGCATTTCTCACCGTAAAGTATACCCAACAAGGCAATTTTACGATTAATCTTAAAGCTTGAAGAAGCTGGAAGAGATACCATTGCTTGCTGTACAGCGTCCACTCCTGCCCCACCCGCCTGAACAGAACTGGGAGGCATGTTTGTATTTCCTGTTCCAGAACCAGGAGGGCCTGGAGAACTCCAAGCAGAGGCATCAGAATCTGTCTCTCCCACTGAGGATATAAGTTTTAACAATGGTTTCTTGAAGCTCAGAAGCATCTGGTACTTCCGGTGAGCATTTTCTGCTTCTGCCTCTATCGCTGCAAGGCCCTTGCGCATGTCCTCATCATTCTCCATGGGATCAAAAACAAAACTAGGCTTCGCAACAAAAGAAAAGTCAAAACGACCGTATTTTGAGTAACCACACTCGATGCAAAGAAAAGCGTCGAGTTTTTCATAGTTGATGTTCCGACATTGCCGACATTGATACGCATTCTCATGGCAATTACTGCAGGTCCCATGCTTGTCTGTCACATAACGACTGCACCTTGGACATTGCAATGATTCCAAAGACGACGCCTGCCAAAAAAAACAAAAACCAGAAAAGACCAACTATCACACAAACAATACATGAACATTACATTGGGGCCAAAGACAAGATCAATGGGCAAAGATCGTGGAACATCTTCACAAGATTGATTGATCTCACTAAATAAACTGTGATAAGAGTCTTCCTATTGCAGCAGCATTTTAGAGTTGGTTAGGACTCCACTGGACAAAAAACAGAAACGAAATGAGAAATTTTACTAGTTCTTTCCTAATCTGTACAGTGAGCGAACTTCTTCTTTCACTACAATTCTTGTGCATCCTGTAAGCGTGCTTTGAGTTCTTAACAAAAGGTATGAGAGCCTCAAGGATCGATATTGCCATCTATACTTCTGATCACAACAAAATGGCCAGAGGATGAAAACTGGGCTGATTCAATTAGGAGCTGAAAACAAAAAATGAGTTTACAAACAGAAGGGTATTTTCATATTAGGATTCCCATTCGCCAGAGGGCAAGGAGTACCACAATTTAGTTCCTGTTTTGCTGGAAATAGTTTCACAGTACCAGCACAAAATTGAGATGGCTTTTTATACTACAAGACATAACACATTGCATTCTGTGGTTCAGATCCTTACATTTTAATTACAGATATCTCTCTATCTTCTGAAAAGCCCGATTGCTGAAATTGCTTAATTGATGCTCGAAATCACGCCCAAAAATTATTCAAACAAAAAAAGTCAACATACCTGTAAATTTTCATAGAACGAGTCAAATTCAATCATGAAGTTGCATGCTGTGATTGGTATGGCAAAATCCACGCGCAACTCTGTCTGGCCTTGAACTAGATGACACGTCCGGGCCCTCTTCCACAGAGACCAGCTATTTTTCAATTCGGCTAAATCTGCTACCGCCCTGTTATTGTAATACAGTTTCACACACTTGACTGCCTTTGAACGCCGGGCATCCAAAACACTCATGCTTACACTCTGCAGAAAAGCAATCATAACAGAATATAACACATGTCAGGTCATGGCAACTGTAACAAACTCGCATCTTGCATGGCAGTCATGGCAGGAAAATATTTGCAGGGGAGTTTTTTCGTTCTTGGGAAAAATGCTTCCTCTCAACCACTTCAGTAAAACAAATTGATTGGCTAAAGCTAGATCAAATGAGTGAGTTGCCTAAAGAAAATCAGTCCACCTCATCAAACTGAAGGGATTCGTCTGATGCCTGGTTTGTTTCACGTAGTTAAATCCCTCCATTGTTAAGACTTCTTCCACGAATTCAGCAAAGAAAAATCACATAGACCAATTATATATTCAACAGACGGTTCTTCGATATGACAGAATCGTTTTTCTCGATATTTATGCACAACGTAGTTAAAAATATCTAGATTCACCTGAACCGAGTCAGCTTTTTTTGTTGCCAAAAAAATGATCTTGCAAGCTACGAACGCACCTGTATAGTGTGGCTGCTTGTGCACTTGACCAGAATACGATTATCTGTAAACTTTGTTTCCAGCTTGAGTCCATCCAGTTTCATTCGAGAATAAGCAACTTCAGGACTGCTACATGCTAGACAAGGCTCGCTCTCCAAGTAATACCCATCAAATTCAACCACACTTCTCAAGGTATTATACAGACGGGAATTAGGATGGTTCGCCAAAAGCTCATTCTGTTCACGAAGAGTCATTAACATGCTATTCAGGACTGGCCCATCTAAACTGCTGCGAATCAGCATCTTCTCCTCAACCTGCTTGCTGTCAGGAACACTTGAGGAGGATCCTCGTGCAGGGACTCCCTTAGAGATCAGCCATGATAGAAGCTCAGAAAATTTATCCACGTTGTGCCCATAAGATGGTACAGCAGGTAGTCGATTCAGCAAGGAGATAAGGAGACGAGTTCGGAAAGTCTTGTTACCATGGTGCCAGGATCCCTGAAACATATATGTGCAAAGGGTTTCAATAATACAACGACCTAAACTAACTTTCTTGCTGTCTTTTGCAGGTAAAGCATCTCAAAAATCACAAAATAACATCTATTCACAACCTTCCCAACAAGGATCTACTTAGCGCAGACCAAATACATCCTAACAAATAACAGTGGAATTCTTGCTTTAAAAATTTGCTTATAAACATGACAGTTATGCACAGAAATGTTCAGAATAAGATATCTTCACAACCTCCCCAACAAGAATCTACTTAACGCAGACCAGATATATCCCCTCAATAAGAGTGCCACTCAAGTACGCTTACGGACACAAAAGATATGCTTAAACTGAAATCTGCAAATGATTCAGACCCAGAATCCTTGGCATCAACAGCTGCGGAAAAGCAAGGATCATCCTCAAGAAAGTAATTCAAAAAGAACCCATGACAACAAAAACACCCATCAGGCAACAAATAGATGACTTCACCAACCCTCTAAGACATTTGAAGAAATGAACGAACGTCACTAGCCACAAGCTGAGGTAACAGACCTGAAGGACGGTTTTTGCCTCAGCCCGCACAGAAAAAGCACTCCACCCCAGCAAAAAGTGGTCAATAAACAGTCCCAGAGTATGCGCATCAGAATTCCCGAACAAAATGGTTACTTGCTGTTCCATATCCAACGGCCCTTTGTCGCCCTTCTCTCCCCCTTCATCTCCACTCTTCCTCCTCCTGCTGCTCCGTTTCTCCTTTGCTCCTTCACTACCAATTTCAGCATCAGAACCCAAGCCATGACGTCCACTTCCATATCTCGATTTGGCCCCAGAACTTATCCCTGTGCTTCCTGAATCAACTCCATCTGCCTTGTCTACTCCTTGTGAGGTGTGTTGGAAGGCCAAACCGATGAGCTTTAGGGCTATGAGAGCGGATTCTTCATCCCAAAAGGCAGCAGAATCAAGCAAGAATGGCAAAGTTTCTGTATTCCGGAGGCAGTGTCTTTGCCAATTTCGAGGCCGAGAGGTCGCCACATCAGCGAGAACCGCTAAGCATCTCACAAGTTTCACCCGCCTCTCATAGGACATGGGGTTTCGGAAACAGTTGGACTTCCTGGATAGCTTGTTAATACGCTGCAAAAAACCATCAGATGGGAAACAGAGATGAGGCTGCTGTAGCATTACATGGCAAAATTTGAGCAAAATTGAGGGGAACAAACACAACTGAAACAAAAACAGGTTGGAGCCTTTAGACAACGCCCTGTCATCAATTGCTCAACAATCAACATCGAGCTCGGCTTTCATCCTTCCCCAGTCTTGAGTTGATATCAACCTTACGGCTTCAGGGCCCATTTATGATTCTCACTTCAGACTCACCTTGATCTCTGCTGAAAGCTGCCAGGAATCACGAACAGCATAATAATGGCCTTTGCTTCCACACACATGGAGTAGAAGTTGACGAGCATATTTTCGAATGAAGGACGCATGTGTATTGCTCATGTAGCTACAAAGCACATCTTGCCAACCCTCCAGCTTGACCTCCTCTACCGCTTTACCAGAATCCTGCGACTCAGTAACCACAAAGTCCAGGCCATTTGTACTGCTTTTGCTTTCACCGTGTGACCTTTGTCGGATCAAACTGTAAGCCAAACGGAAAGTACTCTCCAACAGCAGCTTATGGAACTCACCAAACAGGTCTCCTCTGTGAATTTTTGCATAAGAATTAGAAAAAAATGGAGCAAAGGTACCAGAGGCTATTTCTCTCCTGGCTACTGAAAGACCACCATGACCAGAAACACCTTGCGAAGTTGCCATTTGGCCCGGCGTCCCATCTCCTCCAAGACCAGTCGATGCCGCCTTAAAGTGTGGACTCAATCGGGTCACAACATCAAGTAGATACGGGAGAAGGGGCTTTCTTAATAGTAATGCGCAGGCTCGTTCTAATTGTCTCGCAGCTTCTTGTTGAACTAGTCCAGATGGATTTGACAACAGAGACAAATCAGCCGCCCCTTGACCCTCGAGCTCAGTAAATGAAGAGTTGACTATCCCTTCCAGTGCTGAGTCACTACCCGGCTGTCGCCAATTGCGTAAAACCAAAGCGAGAAACATGAAAGTAAGAATTGCTACTTCGCCTCTCTCAGTCCTTTCATCCACTGGCAAAGGTGAAGACAGGTCTAGTTCTTGCAGGAGCATAGCCACTAGTCCCTCCAGGTTGAGACCACCGGATTCCTCTTCTTCGCTTCCCTGAGGACTTCTCAGACTATCAGCATTTTCTCTCCCACTCTTCAAGGCATTTGCTTCCTCGATCACAGTTGCCAGGGGCCCTGACCCCCTTGCAGAAGCTACTCCAAGTCGATAAAATAACTGGAAAACAGGAAGAGCCTCCATGCCCGAGCATCGCTTCATCCAACCATTCATGCCCACTATCAGCTGTTGAAGCAGGAGGCGACCAATAGCAGAGCTCACCTCACATTCATTTTGGCGTGAAGCAATGCTCTCAAGGTGTTCTCCTAATGGTACATTGTGTTGCCATGATGGGCCAAGAGATTCGGACAAACTATCTATACTCTCATCTTTTGGGGGCGATGATGCTCTAGGTGGTACTCCCTCAGTGGAAGGATCCTCCTGTCCACTTTGCTGCTCATGTAAACTTATCTCTTTTGCCAACTCCAACAAGGCTTCTTCAGACATGTCCTCCATTAGCTCATAAGCATCCCTCCAGGCCTCTGGAATACCAACTTGATCTTCTTGGCCCTCAACTTCCCCTTCTTCTACATCCATATAGTCCTCTCTGTCTTCATCCATCCCATCCCCTTCTGCATGTTCACCATCATGTGGCCTCTGTTCCTGATGACCAGCAACGTCCCCTGTTTGTGAAGGAATCCCTTCCCTCACCTGTCCTCCATTATGACCACTAAATGTTTGCCACTCTCCAGCCCCATCACCATCGATGGGAATTGCTACCATAGAGTGGTCAAGTGAGTGGGCAACCGTCAAACTACCAGCAAACATGGATTGGTAACAACTCTCGCAAAGGTCAAAATCAGGGCATACTGTACAGTGCCAGCGATGATGGATAATGGGGCATTTTTTGCAACCATCGCAGCAGTATTGAACAGCTGTCTCAGGAAGAAGGTTTTCAGTGTGTGTCAGAACCGGCTTCGGTGGTGGAAGCTGAAGCAAACGTGAAGACAATGCGAGACTGCAAACAAATAATCCAACTTAAAAATCAGTGGTTTATTCTCTAATGCAACAGAGTAATGATAAGGAAATGACGTCGTGGAAAAATAAGATCGATAACCATTAGAAATAAAAAGGTTATTTCCTAGGAGTTTGAGGTGGTTTGTACAGAGCCAATATGGGGGAGTCCTTTTCGACTGCGGCACAAAGCAAAACATGACATTTTGCTATACAGAAAAAACATAATAACTGGATTATGGGTGACTTATGTTCAGTTAAGATAGCACCCATCAAAGAAAGTAGAATAAACAACGACAGTATGAACTTTCTGAACTTGAACACGAACATCAAGAAAAAGTCTCCGCAATAACTGACACTAGAATTAAGTTCCAAGAGAGCTCAAAGTCCTGCCATCACATAGTTAAATATGAAGAGCAAATTGCTAACGACTAGAAGTTTGTTCCTAGCCGTAAGCCTCAGCATCTGAGAGGCGATTTTAATTGACGCACTCTGAATCACATGTATACTAAAAATAAGCAATGCTTTGAATTTATTTGTTGGACAAACATTTGTTGCCTTAGTTTTTCGTTTGTTGTCAGAGGGAAAGAGAACATAAAGACAGTATAATGCTGTCAATCTATTGTTAATTCCTACTCATTTTCATAGAATGAACACAATGACGTTGCAAACCCTTTTCTGCCAGAGACAAATTATAAGGGGCTCTCATATTGCCATTGGGCCCAGAAAACTAACCTGCATCCACTGCTTATAGATTCTGCTGGGGCAAAAAGCAGAGTACGGATGTGAGTCACTGCAGGTTCGAGCTGAGCTGATATCGCCCTTGGAGGCCCTTCACCTTTGTTTACCAAGTATTGAGAGAATGCATAAAGTAGGTCAACTGTGGAAAACACTAATTGATTACTTGGATGGCCCTCTGGCTGACTAGCCTCTTCCACAGCCCACATCGCCTCTATCAAACCTTGAATAATCCCCACACCTGAACAGGAAAAGAAGAACCAGATTTAATTAAAATATTTAGCATAAAATACACATGAGCGCCTCAGCACTGGTTCACTTCAACTTGACAATTATGAATTCTGCAATGAGCATCATAAGTCCAAAATTGTTTTAGGCACCAACATGAGGACATTTTCTGGAACATAATCAAAGAAACCCATCAAGCTTCTCAAGGAATGCAGCACAGTTTAAAAAAGATCCCCTATGCTTATCCAAAAAAAAAAGAAACAGAAACAGAAACAAAAACAGAAATAGAAACAGAAACAGAAACAGAAACAGAAACAAGAAGTTCAACAGTAACCCACCATGTTTGTCCAGGAATGCTGAAAAGTTCACAAAGCGACCAGCTGCAATCCTGCATGCTGCCTGTAGATGCTCCATAAAGAGTGATACTGCGGCAGTGCGGTTCCGGCCGCCTTTCAGCACTCTCTGCTGAATTGCAGCCATGCTCTTGGCCACACCAGCCAACCGCATCTCATCTTTAACCTGCAAAAAAATAACGTTACAAAGTAAGATCTTCAAAAGCTGGAAGATATACACAGACATCCTTAACCTACAAAAAAGTAGTGCTAAAGAAAATCACGTAAGACTCCACTGTCCTGAAAAAAAAAATGCTAAACAACAGGACCTTGACCAACTGGAAGGCATGTATGTACACACATGAGACGCCACCATCATCCGTCACTTTCTGATGATTACCAATTCACAAAAGGCCACGGGAAAGATTGGAATATAGCATAAACTTCCATTTTTCATTCAACATATAATAAAAGTAACATTACCAAAACGAACATGAATGTCAGCGTAGTGACAGCCCAAAAATCAAAGAGATAACTTGTTCATAACAAGACTTTTCTGTGCTTCAACCATACCAATCTCTCACTTCATTAGTTACATTCACACTCGAAGCAAAGATGTCCACAACATTCCATCCATCTCAAAAGCAAACACAATAAAAATGTTACACAGCTTTTGAGTAGAAACCTGACAGTACGCCTCCCTGGTGGGATAAAGAGCACGAAGAACTCCACGAGCAGCCACTTGTAGACGTTGATGTACTCCAGTCTCTAAAATTGGCCTCAGCAGTGTAAGAACCTCCGAATGCAACCTGCCCTCCTGTACATCCACACCTTGTCCATTCCTTGTCTTCCGATTGGTGTCCCTTCCCTCCAATCCTCCAGCCTTGGAAGTCATATGTCCTCTAAAGCCATCCAAAGATGCTGCCTTGTAAAACAGCCGTAATGAACGGAACGCACATGAGAGAGCCTGTTCCAATGGTGTCTGTCTTTCTGTCGCAATAATATTGTGACTTCGAGCCATAGATGATGATACGCCAGCCGTCACTCGGCCTTGACCATCTTGCTCGAGAACCGATTCCACCTTTTCTTTGAATCCAAAATCCTCTTTGGTGCGAGCATAAACATCCAGGTTGTCAATACGAGGTAAGGCACTACCATTGAAAGAAGGACCAATAGTAAGAGTAAATTCTTTATCAGCCAAAAGAGATTCCAAGTTGGTGAAAGGTATCTCATACCAGCGACGAACTCCTTCTTCCAACCGGATTGTCCTATTGAAAACAGTAACTGTGGATGGAATGTGGCTTGCAGCAGTATTTCCAACATGGATTCGACAACCCACCATCACGAGGTCGCTATTGGCATTAAAGACCATGAGCTACAAACAAAAGATGAAACATAAAATTGAAAGGAGAGGGGAAAAAAGAAGAAGAGGGTTCATCAGGATCAAGCAACAATTTATTCCTCAAACAGGAGGCAAGACACATTTTTTTTTTCCCCCAGAAAATACAGAAACAAAGCCACTTACGATGCAGCCTACAAAAAAACTCGCTTACCTTAAAGCCAGGAAGACTGGGACTCTCCAAAAATCCATCTTCTCCTGAAACACTCAATTTTGCCGCTTCAGCATCTGTGTTGCGCAAGATATCGCCTCCCAATTTAATATCAGGAGTAATGCACAATGACCTCTCAAAAAAGTCAAATGGGAACGTGGGCGTTTCAGATGTGCGAAGACCTGTTAAAGCCACCCCTAATCGACGAGCCTGTTCTACTTCACTCAGATTAGAGACTTTGGAGGCATCGCCAGGACCATTTCCAGCTCGGGCTTCCTGTTCAGTCCCTGGTGGGCTGTATGAAAATATCTGAACCACAAAGCTCTCACACAACAAAAACAACCAGGGAAAAAATGAAAATCACAGGACAAATGAAAGGCAAAAAAAGCTATGTATATGACAAAATGCGAATCCGTCGACATAGTTTATTAACCTTTCATACATTGTACAGCTAATTAAGAATGCAGGATTACCTACCAGTTAAAGGACCTTTCATTTACTAATATCCACAACAAGCGTCCACCTTTGAGTTGAGCTAACACTAATAAATGATGGTCTCGGAGAAAGTGTTAAAAGAGTCGTCAAATTATATGTAACTAACGGGAAGCTGTTGCTAGAAGAATACAACCAGCAGGAGAATGGAGCCGCCAACGAAGGACTGGACAATATACCTTGAGCTCTCAAGGTATTCTATAAAACCTCAGAAAATGTACGGAAAACCTCACAGACTAAGCAAGTAGAAGGAAGTTGCGGAAAGTCACAGTACACCATCCACCTTAAGTAACTTGAAAACAGAATAAATCACATGTACACAAAGAAGGGACCTACGCCGGACGATTATAGCCCACATACTTTAACATTTCCGACAAATGTGGTCCTCATTGATTTATGTGTGCCTCAAAATCAGCACCTAAAACCAGTATTGCCCAGACTAATTACGGTGAGAGGTGCACCTGAAGACTGCCATCATCATTAAGTAGAAAAACTGCACTTCTGTCCCCGGAAGGAGGCTGATAGGCTCCAACTCCGTCCAGACGCAGAGAAGACGAGCTTGGAGCCATTCTTAACTGCTGTGCCTCTAAGTATCCTTTTCGCACCTGCATTCACTTTACTTCCAGCTGAGAACCAGCAACCAACAAAAACCTACTGGTATCCAAATGTCAAAACATCCTTCGGACCTGAAAAACCATGACAGAATTGAGAAGAATTTAAAACCCACTACAAACACAGTCTAAGAGAAAAAGGAGGGGCACTAGAACCTGGAAATTCTTTTGCTATATCCAATGTTTTGGATACAAAAAGAAACTAATTTGCTGACATAACGGAGCAGAGAATTCTCCAGGCATGCTCATGCCACTTCAGGTTCAAAGCAACCAAATGCAGGATTGTTTATAACATGGTTGCACAAGTGGAGTTCTTAACGCATAATTGAATGAATAAAGGGGTGAATTTACACATGACAATGATATTGCAAAATGGCAACTTTTAATATGGGCTAGGCCACAACGTAGGGAAATGTGGTCTCCTAAGCAACTGTTCATAACCAAAAAAACAGACAAGAAACCAGTTTCTCACAATACAAACAAGAATGGGAACAAAATGTAACATGAACCTCGGACCTTTGAAGGTGAAGTAAGACATAAATCTCAACAACACTTCTATTCCTGCCACACTATCATGAGTACATTACATACAAACAAAGAGATTGCCAAACATATTCCAGCTTCCAGAAAGTGGAACAAGCAAACTAAGCAACCCCACAGAAACGTCAATTTCCAAAGATCCGTATCAGCCTCCAGCCGAAGTGTACCCACAAATAGATGGTGCTTGATGATGACTTCCTACTACAAGCATTTTCAAACTAACACCTCTTTTGCATTCCATCTACGCCTGTCATATGTAAGAAGCACAAATGCGCACGAAGGTCAAACCAACATATGTGAAAGCAAGTGGAAGTCTGAATTAAAAACCTGAACTGCAAAGACAGAACCCGATTGCGTCCAGATAAAAAGCCCGGCTCCCGGGAGGATCTCATGCCACTGCTGCAATGCAAGATATCGACTGCGATTCTGGGACTCCTGTTCCACCGCAACTCCTGCGACTTCCTTGAAACCCTGCATTAAAAATGAGACAGCAGATTAGACCAACTCAGATACCTGTTAATCAACTGCCACAAACAGCTACAGCTATGCCTCAACACATTTTGACATTCTACAAGGATAATGATAGATTAACTTGAGACTATCAGCGTATACCAGATCAATTGTAAAATTACTTAAAATTAGGTGCCACCTTCCTCTGAGGGCAGCAATCACCAGCCTGAACTGGTTATGGACGTGGAGGAGAACTTCAATATCCCCAGCTTCTACTTACGGAAAAAAAGCAAGGCAAACATGAAACCTTCAAAAATGAGGACAACAAGTGCTCATAACAACTTTTACACCACCTTCAAAGTAGACTTTCAAATCCACTACTAATTTCAACTGGTAAGGAACACAGGAATAACTCACTGTCGCGTCGCTATTCAATCGACCGAACAATGAACGGCTCTCTTCGAAGGCCACCACTAGAAAACGTAAAGCTGCCGAGTAGCACAAAGACGTGCCCTTTCCCAAAGAATAATTTCCATCTGGCATGGTAACGGTAGACTTGAGGACCACAGGTCCTGAGTTGTCCTTGCGGGGATCCAAACGTTCAGAGTAAAGCACACCCTGCAACACTTCCATGCCCGACTTCAAAAAAACGCATGATAGCCAAGCATGGTAACATTAAAAAGAAAAGAAAATAAAAGCCCTTACACGCAAATAAATCAGTATAGGCAGCCGCCAAACTGCAAATTCCAAAAAACCGAGTCGAAAACACTTCAAAAATTCAACTTTTTCAACATTTCCTAATGCTTACAACACACCTGCTGTGTCAGCACGACAGCAGTCAGCTGGCGGCCAGCGACTGGTACCAAAACTGCGTCTTGAATAGAGTCTCCATCAACAGTAAGATACACACAAGGGCTCCTGTGATCCAAAGATAGATCAAAGACCTCCACTGACTGGCTCGTAACCACCATTAACCGCACCTGTCCTCACAAGAAAGACAAGTTACATGTTTGCTCTCTCCACATTGAAACATAAACGCTCTTCTGGAACTGAAAGAAGCCACTTACGGGTCACCCTGTCAAATATTTTTACATGCAGCATTCAACCAACAATAGTCTATCTGATACGTTTAAAAAAAAAAACGTTCTTCTATTTCCCCATAAAGTGCAGGAGTGAAAAACGGCATACCTGTGAATTTGGAAGCCATGAAATACGCCGAATGTGCGCCCCACCTTGCAAAGATAGGTCCACTGCTAGACGATCAATGACTTCTCCACCTGAATTTAAGGTAAACACCTGGCAGTCCTCAAAGCCAGCAACGGCCAGAAAAGATTCATTTGCTGGATTAAACTCGACATGTACTACACCAAAGCGAACGGCATTCCTGCTCAGCGCTTTGACAGTTGTCTTGTCTACAGTTACCGGGGCAACGGTGGGCTGTCCAATCAATTGACCAACATCTAATACCGTGACCTTATCTCCTTCTCCAGCAGCCATTCTCCCTTTACTGCTCACACTAACAATTGATTTGCCTAGTGATCCACTGCCAAGGAGAGCCTTCAACTCACGGTCCTTGGGATACTCTGTCTTTGTTTTCATGTCAAGCGAACCACTCTTGAACGCCCGTTTCAATCGCAGAACTTCACCATGAACAGCTCTAAGTGTCGCTGTGCTTAAATCAAGTTCATCATCAATGCCAGTCTCAGGCTGCTGTGTCTCCACAAAAGTTAGGAGGTTCTGACAAACACTTAGCAGCCGGCCTTCCAGATTTCTCAACTGCCCCAGCAAATGCCCGTCCTTTGTCACAGCTAATAGAGGAAGCCGCTGATCGTCAGCGTTAAGCTCTGCCTCCTCCTCCTCATCATAGAAGTCTTCTACATCAGCCCGTTTGAGGGACTGTCCAAGCATAGGAGTTACAAATGAGCCGGAAGGTCCACCAGATGGCGCACCAGGAGGCAACGGTGGAGGAGCTCTGGAAGGTTGACCTGGTGGCCGAAATCGTCTCGGCTTCAAAGAAATGCAATTCCCTGCTCGAATGCCCCCACTTGCTCCAGCACCACAATCGCAAAAGAACCTACTATGACGGGAATATACAACTTTGTGTCCTTTATGACAGACAGCAGCACAAACTGAACAACAGCCCTTCGACACAGTGAGGTCACAGGAATAGCAAAAATACCAGTGTTGCTCCATGAAATTGTTTCCACTTGATGTGTATGTACAGATACGAGATGCCAATTCCCTTTCACCCCCTCCCAGCCCCTCCTCATCCTCAACTTCCCCGTCTGTAAGGTCATCATCTTCCTCCTCATCAGCAGAGTCCTCTACGAGAACCTGGCCCACACTATTTGCCGTAGCACTAGTGAGTGCTGAAGGGCGCAAGACCCCAGCTTCTTCTCTATTTTGTGATCCTTGCTCTATTCCTGGCTCAACGCGATCTTTCAGCCAGTTTGAATACAGGCCCATTTCCCCTACTGAGGCCACTTGCTGATCAGACGTGTCCCCTTTAAATCCCCGACAATATCCAGCCAGTGCAGAATTGAGTACGATAAGAACCGTTTGAAGATTTTCCAGATGTCTGTGCCAAGACGACTCTATTCCCGCCCCTTCTGAACTATTTTTGATCCCAATTCTGTTTGCAGCAAGCACACTATTGCTGCTGTGGTCAGAGTAATGGTGCTCCTGAGAACTCAGCTGGAAATTCTCCATCGACGCCAATACCGTCTCCAAAACCCTTGCAACTGATTCATCACGAGCAAGCCGGACCAGAAGCAACAGATATTCTCTTGCTGCTTCCGGGTCATAAATAGCAAAGGCCTTGTCCACATTCAGCAGAAGAGCCTCCACCAGACAATTACGCAAAGCGCCTGGTTTTCCTTTCTCCCTGTCCAGCGCTGGACTCTCCTCCTGAACAAGACTTTCCAAGAAATTATACGCCAAAGAGCGAACTTCTTGAGGGGCTCTCCGTGATTGAATAGGGGAAGGCATAGTCTCAAGGAGAACATCACCAGCCACTGAGCCGAGAAACCTATGCTCCAACCATAAAGCAAGCTTGGTTGAGTCCATGGCCCGAAGCGTCCTGCTGATACTTCTCTTGAACACGAGGTGCGGTTCACTACCGTGAACTTGCAAGACAGCTAAAAGGAGGCGAAGGACTGAAATATTGATTGTCTCACTTATGTTATTATCCAGGATCTCTATCAGAAAAGACAAATCTCCAGAACCAGGTGAGGTCGGCCCTGCTAAAGGTGCTTCTCCATCTGACACTGAGAGTGAGGTCGAACCCGTCACACCCTCGAAGTACTGCAAAAAAGCAGGTTGTGAACTTGACCACGCTTTCTCCATGCAAGAAATGCACTTCACCAAAACGGGATCCAAGGTTTGAGTGGCTACATTTTTTTCTCGGACAGATTCTCGCAATAAGATCTCAATACGGTAAAGGCTGTGCATGTCGAGCGCCTGACGAACCTCCGCTTGGGACGAGAATAGTTGGTCCAGAACTGTTTTACACTGGATTCGCAGTTTCACAAACGCGGCCTCCTGGTTGATATCCATGAGACTTGACAACAGGCTTTCCAGTCCTGTAGTCAGCAAGACCCTGAGATCTCTTGACCGTGACATGTTATGTTCTTCGATCATCGCAGATGCATCCTTCAGATTATGTAACAAGCAATTAAACACTAGATCTAGGGTCTTTAACAAAGAGCAAACGGAAAGCTGGCATAGAAGGACCAGAAAAGTCAGCGATCCTCCTGAAGAAGGAATTAAACCCAGCAGAATATGAGCAAAAGACTGCCCAAGGTAACTGCTGGACTTCCCTGTGACAGGATATCCTGAGCCTCCAATGACGACCCTGAAGGCATCTTCTTGTGTCGCTTCCAAGCCCCCTGGCCACAAGAGAGTTTCCACCAATTTCTGCTGTACACCGAGAGTTTCAAAATCGCTTGCAAGCCTACTTGGGTCTTGCCCTGGGCATTGAAGAAGAAGAGTCGTGGCTAACCGCTCCTGAGGACTTCCCGGAATAGCAGCTGCAAAAACACTCCTTACTGCCGATCGCCATGCTTCGACATGCCAAGTCAAAATTCCCGCTAACATTTGCAATAATTCCCGACCACCGTCTGATCGAAGATAGCTTTGGATCACGGCCATGAGCTGATGTCCACGGTTATAGAGATGCTGTGAACATGGTAGATGCAGTAACGGGACTGCTTGATCTGTCGCTTTGACTCCATCAACTGACAAATCAACTGCTAGGGCAGGTTCCGCAAAATGGCCCTTGTTAACTGCACCGTCATCTGACTCAGAATCTTCTGAGACACTGCCAGGGGTGGAAGGTCGGGGACAAACAGGTGGAGAAGTGGAAATGGATGATGATGCGGCAGGGCGACTTGTGACAGACAAGTGCTCGCCTCCTTGGCCTTCTTGAAAGCCAGCCAAGATCAGATCCAAACAACATTGAAGAACAGCTTGCAGTCGTAAATACTCAAAAGAGCCAAAAACTACTCGGCCGCTTTGCAACTTTTCTGAGACTGATGAAAGAATTTTTACTACTGTATGCTCAAAAGTGGTGGCATCAACAGAATCTTCCCCTCTCAGACACCTCTGCAACCAAAAAAAGAGTTTGGCGACTTTTAGAAAGGGCCAAATTGCCAATGACAATGCTTGAAACATTGGGAACAATTGAAAAAAATAGTAAAATGATGACACTGAAATGTGCCAGTGAATGCTAGCTAAGGATTTCAGAAAGGCATAGGAGGTAGCATACCAAATCTATAAGATGAAGGGAAACTTAAACCATTCAGACAGTTCTCAACAAAAAATGGGGGGGTCGGTTCATTTAATGCAGAGACCCTTTGCCCATCAACTCAAAACAATTAACAATAGAAAAACCTTTCCTGCAAAGCATAGGGAAAGAAGTTCAGAGTGATACATGCCTGTTTAATAGCAGTGAGCTGGCAAAGCATTGAAAAGGCAGTAGAAGTATCTTTTTGTTGAACGGCAGAAGGTTCCACACGTTCCAGGTCCATTACCAATTTCCAACAGATGTGATAAATATATCGCTCGACTAAATACTCTTCCTGTGTACTTGGGACATAATTGCTTGCCAAATTCAGCAACCTCGAAATAAGGGTTGCTAGACGATTAAAATCTGCACTCAAGGACTTAACAGGGAAACTCTCAGCCTCATATTCTGGACTAGGTTCTCCCATTGGATCTGCCAGTTCCACCAATACATCTTCCCAGGAACATGCCTCCAATGACCATAAGACTTTACTTCCCCAGCATTTTTGCATATTATCCAATTTATGTATAGTATCCACTGTGCCCTCAGAAACATGCCCAAGGAAAGCACTAAACAAAGCGAGGCCTTTATGCCTGAAGCAGTGCCGCAAGTGTCTTGGAAGCCATGATGGAAAAGAACCAGAGTGATACACCATATGCCTGATTACCAGTACCAGTCTTGATACTGGCAGCAACCAGGCTGCCAAAGCTTCTCCAGCAGTAGAACCACCAATATCACCAACTGAACTGCTGTCTACAGACAAACCAGAATTTGGAAGTGGAGTGAATTCAGAAATCACTGTCGTTAAGCACGATAAGGCACTTTCTCGAGCTTGAGTTTTTCCAAAATCACTAAGAATATGAAAGGACATGACTAAAACCTCCAAAAGCAGTAAAGAAGGAAGTTTGGCCATTGTAGATCTTAGACCTGACTTTGCAGCTGTCGCGGCAATCTGCATTATTGACTGATAAAATGATTGAAATAGTTCGAGAATGAAAACATCATCGCCAATGAACGGCTGCTGCTTGCTCGTTACACAACTGACATATGAACGGGCGGATCTTTGGATGAGAAGTTTGGCAAGCAGAATCAAAACTGCTGGCGATCTTTCAGCTTTTTCATCTTTCATTCCATTTGACAGGAGCTTGTGGGCCAACTGAGTCTCCAGTTCTTCATTTAATGCACATTTGACCAAAAGAGCTTCCAAAAAGTCAGAAGCAGCACAAACTAAATTTGCCGCATAATTTTCAATTTGCGTCTCTCCAGGATCTTCCATGCTCCGTGTGTCAGTCCGACTTCTTCCAAGATCAGACCTTTTCATAGTGTGTATAAAAGTCAAAGGCCCTACTGCGAGTGTCAAAATTGCATCCAGATGAAGTTCCTGAAGCTGCCCCTTAACAGAAAGAAAAACCTCTTGTTCCCATTCAGGTGCCACAATAAGCTCATTTAAGAAAACTAAAATCTGTTGAGCAGCCTGAAGATACCCAACGTCTCTACCATGCTGGCTACTGTTCCCTCTCTTTTTCGGGGATGTCCCTTCCTCAGAATGTCTACCTGGCTCAGCAAATAGATCGCCAAACCAAACTTCATCCTCCTCACTTGCGCGGGAACTAACGGACTCCTCTTGCAAACGGCCCATAGATTCCTCCACATCTGTCGGTTCAGAGTGATGTAAGCTATTTTGAAACCCAGTGTGCAACTTCCAATCTTCATACAGTAACAATGACGTTGAGATAAAATTCTCTAGCCAACAGCTTCCGGCAGGAAACAGCAACCCAACTTGCTTTTCCATAGTCTCTGGTACTTCCAGGCCGCTTTCTCCTGTATTCCCCTTTGATACAGCCCGGTCAATCTGTGCATTCCCAGATATGTGTACACCTTTCATTGTCCGAGATTCTGCATGAATGTTCTGTATAAGTTCCAATAAATGTGAAACTGCATATGGAGTAGATATCACGGGCCTAAATCTCACAAATCCATCATGTGTATCATCAGCTCCCTGCTTTGTCCGAAATTTATCCAGTGCACTCTTTGACAACTCCATCTTGGCTAAGATGGCAACTACCAGGTTCACACGCATATTTTGAAATGTGTTCACGATCGGCAAACACAACGCCATCATCTTTAACACGTCGTCAACTATACCAGGAACCTTAGACACACTCAATGAACCCTCCACCAGTCCATAAAGTGGAGGGATTGCATCTACGAGGGACAGAATTTCTTCATTAGCATCACGAGTTGCAACCCCAAGTCTCCCTGAGCCAACGTTTACTAACATCGTTAAAATGCTAGAACATAATTCTAACGATGAATTATACACCAATACATCGTTTATGCCATCTTCAGAATCCTTCAAGAGGCTGTCCTCTATCATAGCCTGCTTTGCTAAATGGGTACAGGCAGCAAATAACCGGGGAAAAAAATGGAGCTGAGTGACAGCATAGTCCTGCAATGGCCAAAAAAAATTAAAAACGAAAATAAGCCAAAATGAACCTACAAATAGTTCACTGCATCCTGTAAAGTGCAGCTCCTGAGTAGCATCTTTCCTTTTGCACAGACCCCCCTCACCCCCACCCCACAACCCCCTCCCAACAAAAATCAGCAACCAGTTCATGTTTGTCTACGGTAACCCATTCCCACAAGGGGGCCCCAAGGGGATTTCAAAAATGCGTATCTTCCGTGACTGTCCGAATGCAAGATAGTCACCTGCAAGGCAGAGGTACCCCAGGGAGGAAACAAAATATTTTGTGAGAGTCCACTCGCAAGTGTACTGTTGTTTGATTGTGGCCCATATGCGTCTCCAGCCAAGAGAGTCAAGATGTGAGGCTGTCCTGGAACGCTGCTTGAAAATGGACCTGCATGTGTAGAAAATTTATAAAACACAAGTAATCAGAAACAGAAACAAGAACAAGATGGACACATGGAGGTCTATTGGGAATCAGCCTGACTGGTTCAGTCCTTAACAAAATAAGACTAGCCTTGAAATTCGACTAAGCCATGACATAACGGAGGACTAGAGCGTACTTTCTACTCTTCAATAACAAAAGTACTAGACTTGTAATTCGACATTAGCCTTGTTGTTCGACTAAGCCATGACATAATGCTGGAATTAAAGTCTACCCGCTCTTCGATAACAATTGCCGGGTCCTTATCATACCTGCTTTAACGCTGGCGTGCTCTATTCTATACTCTGGAAAGTCATCTTCAGAGAGCTCCAGCAAAAGCTTCAATGCTCCATCGCCCCGTCCGGCTGCACGGCCGTCTATCACCAAGGTGGCAAGCAGGAGCAAGGCTTGTAGTTGTACCTACAATAAACATTCAGGCATGGAGAAAAGAGAAATTAAACTGTGGGTGATGTCAATAATCTCAAGTACTTCACACTCAAACAACAGGCAAGATCAATGTGCCTCGCCTCCTCGAATGAAGGGTTATGTAACTTTAGATGCCCTAAATGGATCAGGATTTATAGAGTGCAACCAATCAAATTCAAAACCATAGCTCTGACATTACACGGAACACTGACATTGTACCAAACACCCTGCGTAACCTTATAGTGCCAATATGTCCGCATGACGTCATATTTATATTTGGCAACATTCTAGCTTTATCAGTTGCCGATGCCTTTTGAAGAGAAAAAGGAGTGGTAAGCTTACAAAGTAACTGTATTTCTACATACCTTTTGTTTGGGTTGATTTGCTTTCTGCAAAATTTCAGCTCCAGAAGACTGTTCAACAATTTTGAGGCAAAGATTTATGCCAGCTTTGCAAATTTTGAAGAGTACTTCACGATATAAATCAGGTCCTGTAAAAACAAAGACCATTAAGGAGGATGGCATAACTACATAAAAATCTCGCTCGCCAATGTGTTTAGCTTGCTGCGTATTTTCCAAGCGTTCTTGATCTATGAGGAAACTCTTTTGGAACCATGAGAAGAAAGCATGTCCTTACTAAATTGTATTGAGATTATGCGCAATTTTTCTAGCTAAGGAAGTGAGTACTTTTGAGACATGAGTTTTTAACAATACCCCTTAATTTTTGCCCACTCATGACTTTCAAACAGCTACACAATTGGATAGATTCCGCTGCAACGCCTTAAAAGAACAACTTTTCCTGTATGCCAGGACTGATGATTGGAGATGTGATAAAACACGTCAATTCAATTAGCAGTTCACACGAAACAGTTGCCACTATAGATTTTTTTACTTGCTTTTTGAGGGTTTCTTCAAGCTCAATGTTAAGGTTTAAGCAGGAGCCTTCCTGAAAGCAAGGCTCTGATTGATAGCTTTACAATACCTGATTCCTGTTGCTGTAAGGCTTGACATGCCAGAGCATCTGTGATAGCCAACAGATACTTGAGCTGCTCAAACGTAGCATGATCACAGTCTAAAAGCACCACGAGAATTTCAAACGCTTCCTCATTTTCTCTCCCTTGCAATTGAAATGAACCAGAGCGAAGACTATTAAACAAGTGCAGCAAAGACGCCTGGGTCATGGCTGTTCTCTAGGCATTCCA
This sequence comes from Zygnema cylindricum, assembly GCA_037447655.1. Lineage (NCBI taxonomy): Eukaryota > Viridiplantae > Streptophyta > Zygnematophyceae > Zygnematales > Zygnemataceae > Zygnema > Zygnema cylindricum. The sequence continues at coordinate 291,259 of JBBHKE010002352.1, forward strand.
CGGACATGAACTTGGAAATAAAATGAAAATTGTAAACATTCACTTCCTTTTTTGTATACACAGATTAGCCGATGAAATCTGCACAAATTTCACGTCCTTTTTTCGTGAGTTTTGTATACACAGATTAGACAATTTTACAATATTCAAAGTTGCATAAAAACTACTGATGATTCTTCAGATAAAAGCAATCTACCATCATAAATGTGAGGGAAATTGTTATGCATCCACATTCCCGCAGTTAACTCCTCACAGAACAAAAGTGTACAAACTAAAATACTAAAAACGAAAAATAAAATAAAAAAATAACACGTACCGTACGCTGTACTTGGCCTATACTGTACTTTATACGAACTTTTCAATTTGTACGACGTCAAAATATCAACTCAAAACGCATTAGTGCACCGTAAGACAAAGAAAGGAAGCGTAAAACGGGCTTATGAACTGTAACGGCCACACAAATTCACAAATACAAGTGACGTAGAAAATTTCCGCGTCGTCTGGTTCAAAACCCCGTACGAACAAGACGTTGCAGCCCTGTACTATGATGTACGGCTATCCGAAAAAAACTATAAAGTACGATCCATACCGTCGTATTTTTGTTCAACCGTCCCGCAAACCCTAAAACGGCTACAATTTGTTGCGAGCCGTCTTTAGTCGACGCTCGACGCGACCATCCAAAATTCAGAAGAACTTAAATCCCATTTCGTTCGCAATTTAGGTCAAATCGAACTCACTTCCACCACAATTCTCACACACATGAATTCAATCTCAATTCAGGCCCCAATTGAACTACATTTATCCCCGATTTAATCTAAATCTTTATCTAGCTCGGACGAATGTCATCCCTCTCCTTTTTTGGCCACAATTGTCCACATTCAACACCAATTTCGGAGGAGGTCAATGTCAAATTCTCTCCAATACAACCTCAAATCCTACGCGTTTCATCCCAAATCCCGAATTCACCCCTATTGGAACCTAACATAACCCTCATTTAGCCCCAATATTAACAATATCTCAGCAATAATTCAATTCCTAGTGCAAGAATTAATGTTGTAGCAACTCAACTACAACCCAACATGCTTTTTTTTCCCTTAACTAACTTTATTTTAGGCAATTGGTTACGAAAAACTCTTGAGAAACACTTAAAGGGAGCTAATTTTGAAAATTACTATAATGAGAATGGGTATCATGGTATTAAACCTAAATTTTTAAAGACCTAAAATAATGTAGTGAGTTTGCGCAATCAAAGTTGAACTTCATTTCCGACTTCATTTTTTTTTTGAGATCATTTGTGATAGATTTTTATTCCAATTACACCCCCTATCCCTCTCCCTCTCCCTCTTCCCTTCTCCTTCACCCTCCCACCTTCTCCGTCTCCTCTCTCTCCCTCTCTCTCTCTCCCCCCCGATAGTTTGAGATAGACAATAATTCCAATTACAAACCACCCTTTTCAAGCAATAAATTAGAAATCTAATGTAATATGATATGAAAGATCTAATTTATTTCGATTTCAATTCAATTGTATTAGATGTATGAGTGTATATAAATAAATTAAATATGAATCCATAACTTGAAATCATTATAAATTTTAATGAATGCATAGATTAGATTGAATTCATCAACCTTGAGAGAGAGAGGGAGAGAGAGGGAGGGAAGGGGAGGGGGAGGGAGGGAGAGGAAGGGGGGGGGAGGGAGGGAGAGGAAGGGGGGGGGGGGGAGAGAGGGAAAGAGAGGGAGAGGGGGATGGAGGGAGGGAGGAGAGGGTGGAAGAGAGAGAGGAGAGAGAGGGAGTTGATCAAAGGGATCTCAGAAATTGTTTACATTCACTTTCGATGTCTAAGATGTTTTTTTTTTACAAGAAACAAAAAACAAAAAACAAAAACCAAAAAATTGCGAGAAATGGGTACATTTTATTTTTCACTTCAATGTAATGAAGGTTTGATTAAAAACCTCCAATGAAGAAATTTTAAGAAACTTCACTTCATTTCAAAAACAATCTTGCAATAAACAAGCCATGTTTGGGCAATACAAGAAATTCAACAAAAGATAAAATCGCATAAAATTGATTTAAATATTCCTACAACAAGCTATCAATTCAAATCTCATCTATGGTTCGTTAAAACCCTAGAACAGGTAAAAACAAAAATCTCATTTACAGGAGGTGTAAGCGGAGCATGGGACTCTCAGTTCTATTCTTCTACTCCAAAACTATTTTACACAAATCTAAGTCAAAATACACATCCGAAGGTTCGTCTATTTCAACCAATATGTGTTTGTATTTGTCTATTTGCTTTTCAAATAATCATACCAAAGGAGTTTTTTTTAATAGTGTCTGAAGCGAGAAAAAGCTGAAAGGAAAAAGAAGTCTCGGGAAAAATGGTAGAAAAGAACATGGGAAATAACAAAAACCTTTTGTTTTTTGAAGGATAAAGAAGTAGTTTGCATGATGGACAAAAACTGTACATGGGTTTTGAAATCACAATTTGAAGCATCTTATCCTAAACTTGATAGTTTGGGAACTTTGGGAAAAGTTTGGGAAAAGTTTCAAAAGGTTCGGGAAAAATGTGGGAAAGTCTAGCAAAGGCTTTCTCGAACTATTAAGTTTTCAATTATTCAAGAAAGGTTTTGTGTTTCTAAAATCCTAAGTTGTCTAACTACCACACGCTTGAAAAGACCTTTCAAAAGTCGCAAAAAAATAACTTCAATTTCCGGAGGAGTTTCAGAAAAAGGTGGCTGCTTGATACCAGAGACTCAGAATACTATAGACATTATCATTTGTAAACTGAATCCGATGATTTGCGGCTTTAAATACGAAATCTGCGGGAAATGAAGAATTTGCTCTGCAATAAGCTTGAGCTCCAGTATACCCAACTGCGGCTTGAATAGGTAAAGATTTTGGGGCATCAACATCGCTCTGAAATCCCAAATACTCCAAATCATAGTCTAGGAAGTAATCCAAAGTATAAGAATATCCCGCGGATCCCGCGGAATATGCCATAGGACTTCCATTGAGTCCACCCACAGCCACAATTTTAACATCAACTATTTCTTGGGCGAGGTAAGCGAATAGGGAACAAGTGGAGTAACATCCTCCATTAGAAAGGATTAAAATTTTACTAGGATCGAAAAGTGGGGAATTATCGGCGGCCGGTAAAAGGAGTTCGTCGATTCCGAGAGGACTGGGAAGACGGTCGGGGAAAGAGTAAAGGGCAGAATAAGGAGAAGTAGTGTTTCCAAAAGTGAGATTTACTATGGGAAAGAAGAATTCGGAGGAAGAAGTGAACATAGTGTTGTCTGGATATGGATATGTATCAAAAGCCCAATTGTATTGGCTGGGATTACTTAACCAGTATTTGGTGGATTCCATTAAACTATTGGATTTTTCAACCAATTTTGTGACAAGGGGTGACGCAGGATTCTGAATTGGGTATTGGGGGAAAACAACTCCTGGGAAAAGGAACTCGAGAAAGACATAAGAAAGATAGGCATATCCTCCCCCATTGTCTTGGACGTCAATAATGAGTTGTGTGCCTCCACTAGACCTGTTGACACAAGAAAGAAAGCCAGAGTTTTTGTTGTTAAAAGTGCACAAATTTATGTAAAATTGTGTCAATTTTAAGGTCCTAGCAGCATTTGATCAGAAAATTCTTGCGGTTTTGAGTGACCAATTAGAGAAAGTCACTCAATTATCATGAAATTTAAAGATGTGGAGTACCACAGTCACGTCAAACGCATGTATATTCTTTAAAAGCATTTTTCTTTTTTCTTTTTCCTTCTAGTTTCACATAATGTTGCAAAATGGCATTGCAATGTTATATTGTTGGTTGTTTGTTTATCGGCCTCACTGCGTAACACAATGCTAACTATTTATATCAAAATGTTGAATCAAATGTTACACATTGTTGTTCACCTTTCAAAAAGTTTGTGTTTTTGCACTATATTTATCACTAATATATACGTTTCAATTCATACTTAAGCGTTATTTAGTTTTAAAAGACGACTATAAGTCATTACTAATGTTTACATTAACACCTACGTTTAACCATACGTCTACATAGACTTTACAGATAAAAAATGGAAAATGTTACATAAAATTGAATGTTTCTTCAAGGAAATTGGTCGCTATCACTTACAATAGTGACGTGACGCCTGCATAGATATCCACTTGCCAAGAGGAGTAGTCGGCGTCATCTCCCTCAAAGTCAGGGACCACCATTACTCCCGTCACCCCATCTCCAAGAAGATATGTCTGAAGAAAAATGATCCCCACTTGAGGAAAATGTTAATACAATTTAAAAATTATTCGCGTGAAATTTTACGAGCGCGGAATTTTTTAAAAGCGCGAAAATTTATATAAGCGCGAAACCTTTTACGAGCGCAAAATTTTTATATGAGCGCATAATTTTTATATGAGCGCAAAAATTTTATATGAGCGCACAATTTTTATATGAGGGCAAAATTTTTTACGGGAGTGACATTTTTCGAGCGGGAAATTTTAATTTCTTAACGACAAGAATGTGAGATGGGATGGATATTCGTCTCACTCAGGCTTACTGCAACCTAAAATATTTATGTTTTCTAAGCTTTTGGCAAAGAGAGAAATGGGTAAATCCTTAGTGTTTGGTTGAAATTGACAGGAGGAAGAAAAAGTTGGGTGTGCGAAAAGATTTAAATACGAAGGAGCTTTTCTCTTTTTTTAACACTGGTAAAATCCTATTTGCTAAAAGAAAAAAGAGAGATAGAATTTTCCGCAGACAGTCAAATGGGTAGAATTTGTTGAGTCGAGTTGAATGAAAATGAAAATGGGTTTCAACAGGTAATCAAATGGGTATATTTGTAAATAGAATAAAAGTGGTTAAAATCACTTACGGAAACATAGGAGTCGACAAGAATGGATACAGTCCCATCAGTTTGTGAGGAAGACAAGCTATCTCCGTACTGTTGGAGTTTGGGTCCTCCATTTTTTCGTGCCCCTTTCGTTTCCTTCCCTGTATCAATCTTTTCTCCCTCCGCCTTTTTTGTCTTTTTCCCATCAAATTTCTTATGGACCCATTCTTTGTGAGGCATTTTTGCCATAACATGTCTCTTCATAGAAGCTTTCTTCTCTTTACTTTCGGATACTTGTGATGTTTTTGAACTTTTTGACATTCCCGATAATTGTGATGCTTCTTTTGTCGTTTCTGCGGCACTCAAAGGAGAGGGTTGGGCACAATAATTTTCCCAATAATCTGCCCCGCTTGAAAATGTAGTACCAAGAAATGCCACGAGATAGGGTACAATTAGGGTTTCATTTGTGGTACTTCCAGCCCTGGGAAAAAAAAAAAAAACAAACATTAAAAAACCAATAATTAAAAAACCAAAAATTAGAAAACAGAAAATTCAAAAAAGGGAAAGAAGAAATGTCAGATAGCTTTGAGTACACTATAAAACACCAAGCTCTTTGGGACTTGGGCCTCCACTACTTACATTTTTTTTTGATTTTTTTTCTGAACTCTACTCTGTCTCTTTTGGTTATTCAAATGACTTGTTCAATAATCTTTATCATCATCATCTTGAAATTTTACGAAACTTCATTTAATTGTAATAATTGAATGATCCTCAATGTTTTCAATGTTTAATACTTTCAATTTTGGATTTTAGCTTAAAAAATCTCTAATTAACTTCCTCCTGACAGGGCTAAATTCAAAATTTACTTGTCCCTAAAAAAAATGCGCACCATAATACTACATTCCCACTATTTTTGTTAGGAAAATATAAAATCACAAACCTCTGTACAGCAAAATGTTACATTATCGGCATCCATAGAAGACATCAATGGGGCATAAAATAAAAGGCAACCAAAAAACTGGCAACAACAAACGTTTTTTGAGTTTTAATTCTCACATTCAACCTCCCCTAACTTCCCACCATTTCCGAACACACTTTTACGACATTCCCATTACCTTCGTTAACAAAATAGAATATCACGAACCTCCGTACGACAAATGTCACATTATCAGCATCCATAGAAGACATCAAAGCGGCATATAATAAAAGGCAAGAAAAATCTTTTTTGAGTGTTAATTCTCAATTTCAACCTTCCGCACTTTTACTACATTCCCACTAACTTTGGTTAAAAAAGAAAAAATCACGAACCTACGTACGACAAATGTCACATTGTCGGCATCGGGAGAAGCGATAAACGGCATCGCACAAAGTCCTCCATAATAAAGACTACTAACTCCCGCATATCTTGAAAAAAGAGTGTTAAAACGGGCGTTAACATCTTTATATACTCCGGCTTTTTCGGCGGCCTCCATGGCATATGTCAAAGCATCCACACCATTTATGGTAAGAACTGTGGCATCAGTGTACGGAAGAATGTCGGTTCCCATGACCTCCTCAGTTGCAACTGTAATTTCGCTTTCGAAAAACTCGACTGCGAAAGAAAAAGACAAATGAAAAAAGAAAAGAGAAAAAGAAAACAGAAAAAGATAAAAGGAAAAAAAGAATAAACTGTAAGGTATTGTTGGCGTCCACTAAGGTTTTGAGTTAACATTCGTTAGGTAAGAAGGTTTAATGGTCAAAAAGTCAAAAAATAATAATAAGAAGTCAAAAGAGTAAAGAGTGAGTTATTATTAAAATTCAAACGTGAGTTAGTTTTTTTTTGTCAGAAGGAAATAAATGAGGGGAAATTTGAAAATGAGGTTATAAGAGAGAGTGGGTCATTCGTAGTCAAAGAGGAAGAAAATATATGTATAGGCAAAAAGAATAAAGGTTAAGTCAGGAGAGATAATAGTGAGTAGATAATAGCGAGAAAAAAAAGAATCGGGTATTTTTTTTGAGTGGTTATTGAGACGTTACCAAGGACAAGTCAAAAAACAAGACTCCCCCCTCTCCCCTATGTGAAAAAAAAACAGAAAGCAGAAGATGGTAACATTTAGGAATGGCGTTTGTAAGTTCAAATAGATTACTAAAAAAATCAAACAAAAAAGTAAAGAATCACAAAAATCTCTTAAAGACCCACAACATAGGAACTTAGAAAGCTCAAACCCTTGAAACAAAAAAACTAAAATCCAAAGAAAATGGAAAAAGAAAAAAAGGTACAAAAAAAACGGTCGAATTTCGCTTACGTTCCGGTGTAATCTTAATAATTTGTTGTCCCTTTTCGTAAACGCTTACTAACGGAAAAGCGGTATAAGTAACTAGATAACCATAATAACAATATGGGGCATAAACCGCATGTCCATCATTAAGAGAATTAATCAATTCATAAATTGCAATATTAAAGGCGAAGTCGTTCTCGTACACCGTATCTCCGATCTCCTTTAGACCCTTTATAACATCCACCTTCATCGGAAACTCTGGAGTTGGAGAATCTTTGGAAATGTCCTTGTAAACATGCATACTGTATGTATTAATTAGAGTGGTAATAATTGCATTTGCCCGGACCGGATCATAGGAAAAAGTCGAAAGACATTCTTTCGCGGAAAGTAGGGAAACCAATCCTCCGGCTGCGAGACTCGGACCAATCACAGAGCAGGGATCGGCGGCGTTTACGGAAAGGGAAGCAAAAACTGCTGACCATAGAAACAGGGCAATAAGTCCTCCGGAAACCAATCCCCCAGCAATAGAGGCAGCCATGGCTACCTCACGGGAGATTGTGGGAAGCCTAATTCTGCAAAAAAATTATAAAAAGACAAAAAATAGTTCAGGGTGTTGGGGGGATAATAATTCTGGAAAGATTTCATAAAAAGAAAAAAATGGGTCCAGTGTGTTTTATGGGAAGATAAATCTACGAATATTTAGAAAAAGTAAATTTGGTTAGTGTGCTTTTTATTTTTTTTTACTTGTAGGAATTTTTTTCGAGTTTATAAAGATTCAAGGAATGTGACTGAAAGATAGTTTTGTGAGTTTGAGAAAGTTGGGTGAAAAAAAAAAAAAAATGAAACTAATATGGGATAAGCAGAAAAATTAGCGGAAATTAAGCAAAGTATTAAGCAATTAAGCAAGAATTTAAAAATTAATCACAATTTACTCAAAAATGAGAATAATAAACGGTAACTTCATTCCCTTTTTTAAGATTGACCAGAAATAATCTGTCCTATAACCCAAATGTCGATTTAAAAAACTTGGGAAACACAAAAGAAACAAAACTTATGTCTTTTTGTTTTAACCAGCAACAAAAAATTTAGCACATTTCTCCCAAAATTAAATGAGTTTTTACCCATTTTGTCAAATAGCCATCAAGTAAATCAGAATTACCCACTTTATGCACTTCCTTATTTTGGGAAAAAAAACACATTGATAAACCCTTCCCCTCTCCCTATCCCTCTTTCTCCCCCTCTCCCTCTCCCTCACCCTATCCCTCACCCTTTTCCTCATCCTCACCCTCTCCCTCTCCCTCACCCTATCCCTCTCCCTCTCCCATCTGCTTTCTCCCTCTCCCTCTTCCTCTCCCTCATACCACATATAATGTTTTCAAATAAATGGGAATTTAAAATAAAAACGACGACATCGTGAGTTTTATCTAGTATTCCCCAATCTTAAAACATGACAAAAGTTAAAACATAGAATAAACATGTTAGGATAAGTTTCACCTAAAAACGTTTTTTTACTATTTATTTAAAATAGTTCGTTCTATACCAGAAAATTAGAACAATAAAAGAATAAAATAGAGCACAAAAAATAAAAAAAAGGGGGAACCGGTAACAAACCTGAAATAGGATCAGCACCCGTTTCCCTTTACAAAAACGCTCTCCCTCTCTCGCTCTCTCTCTCTCTCGCTCTCTCTCTCTCTCTCTCTCTCTCTCTCTCTCTCTCTCTCTCTCTCTCTCTCTCTCTCTCTCTCTCTCTTTCTCTCTCTCTCTCTCTCTCTCTCTCTCTCTCTCTCTCTCTCTCGATCTCTCCCTCTCTCTCTCTCTCAAATGAAAAAAGTGAAAAGAGAAAGCCGAAGAGAAAAAGGAGAAAAAGGCGGGAAAAAGGATAATTATCACAGGGAAGAGGGCAGAAAATAGGACGAGATCTTTTTTTTCGACTGAGAATCTAAAGCTAAAAACTGGCGTCTTTGTAAAAACCTAGTTTGACCACGTAGGTACTCAGAATCGTACGGCCAATGAAAGCGCGCGCCTCAAAGTAGCTTCACCAATGAGAACGCGGCATGAGCGTTAGATTCGGCGGGACTTTTCTTTTCATCTGGAAACGAATCTCAGATAAGACAAATTAGGAGGTGTTTGACTTTGGATTTGCGTACGAATACTTTTCGTACTTTACAGATATTTACAGCCGTTTGCGTCCACATCTTTTTTAGAGTGGTTTTAAAATCCGCCGATTCCAGTGGGAAAAAGAATATGCACTTATTCAAAAACCGGAAAACTCTTCAGAAAATATATAAGTGGCAAGGATAGGTCCACTTATAATGTTATTTTAAATATAGTGTGGCTATAATATCTACTTACGGTCGCTGCGGGACGTTAAGATTTAAGAACCATTTACCAAACAATCTGGTGAACGATAATGGTGTACGGAAAATTTAGTCTCTGCGCAAAAAGTCAAAATATACTCGACTGAATCTCATTGGGTCAGACAATAATAGTACATTCGCAATTTCTGGCCGTACAGCTAATATTCAACTTATATCGGACGGCAGTAAGCTACGGACTCATAATTGTCTAAACCCGCAAAGTACGCTCCAATGGAATCTAAACCCAGAGAGTGTACGGATCCATCCGCAACTTCAGCTGGGAACTGCCAGCAAACTTTTGAATTCCGTACTTAAGAAAATCTTTTTTTTCATAGATTAGGACATGGAAGAATACTTTTTCGGTTACGCTTTCCGAGAGAAGCGGCACCAATGGGAAACAAGAGTGCTAAGTTCCGTACAAAACAGGATCTGAACCTTAACTGAAACTTAAGCATGTAATCGTACTTATTTCCCACGTGGTGTCCAGAAAAAACTGAAGCCAATGGAGTACTGCGGCTTCCAAAAACCCCGGCGCACTCTTTGGTTTGTACGGAAAAATAGCCTCCAACATTTGCGGAGGACTATCCAATCAGTGTATAGCCACGTGCGAAAGGCAATTCAGATTTTGGCGCCAAAATCAAAAGTGAAGCAACAAATTGCAATTCCCAACCATTTTTCTCTTTTCTCTTTTTTCCTTCGCTTCAATTTTCACTTTGTAGTTTTTTTGCTTCTGTTTCTGTTTCTGTTCCTTCCTTGAAAAAGAACTGCAGAAAGAAGATAACTCTCGGAAAGAAGGAATTTAGGACAGGGAAAGGCTAAAAAAATTGGATTTTTTGCGAATATTCACTATTTTTGTTGTTTAGGGGAAATTCTGGAAACATGCCTCCAGTGTCGGTGGATGATGACGTCAAAGTTCTTCCTACCGGTTTTTCAGGTGGGAATTTCTTGCAATTTTTTTAAATAAAATTAATAATAATAAGACTTCCAAGGAAAGTGTGACCGAAAGTGGCAAAAGTTAGATGGTTTTCATTTTGGGTAAAAATATTTTACCGAAGAATTGAGATAGAGAAGATAAACATGACATGACTTCTGTTTTCTTAATTTATTCTACTTTGCAGCTATAAAAAATTACATTTTCATGGCAGTATTAAAGTTTGTAATTAGATCCTTCAAATTTTTGCGACTTAAATACAATTTTTACATTTGGGTTTTCAGTCCCCAAAAAAAACAAATCAAAAATATGCAAAGCTTAAACAATAATCCCTTTATCCAGAAACCTCGTTCACTTTAACAATTATCCTTCTTCCAATCCTTTCCCTTCTCGCCTATTTTCCCCTCCTTCCCCACCTTCCTTCATCCCCATTTCACCTCCTTCCCTTCTTTCATCTCCTTCCCCTCCTTCCCCTCCTTTCCCTCCTTTCCCTCCTTTCCCTCCTTTCCCTCCTTTCCCTCCTTCCCCTCCTTCCCCTCCTTCCCCTCTTTCCCCTCCTTCCTTTCATTCTCCTCCCTCCCCTCCTTCCCCTCCTTCTCCTCCTTCCCCTCCTAACGCCTCCTTATCCCTCTCCTTTTGTCTCTCCATCATTCTCTTCCCCATCCTCTATCTCTCCTCGTCTTCCTCTCTCACTCTACTACCACCTCTTCCCCTTTACTTTTCCCCTCCAGTTTTCTCCACTACTGACTCCAAATTCGACCCCTCCGTTGACGAGAACGGAACTGAC
>JBBHKE010002352.1:304284-333681 GCA_037447655.1 Zygnema cylindricum
GTGTGTTTAATCACACCTGTGTTGTTTACGTTAAGTAGGGTGTTTATGAAGAGGGAGAGGGAGAGCTTAGCATTTTTATCATAAAATGTTGACACTGTCTTTGGAAAACATTTGTTTTCAGTATTTGTGGGATGAATTGCATTTGTTGTGTCCACACTAATTTGTGTGTAGCTTTCTGTTTTCCTTTTTCCATTCTCTTTTTTAAGAGAAAGTCTGGTTCTCATTATTATATTGCTTTGAAGGCATTTGAAAGTTAAAGTTCGCACGAAAACAAATAAAAAAGAACAAAAAGTCGCAAGAAACAAAAAATAGAAAAAAAAAAATCAAACACAAAAGTTCAGAGAGTTAAAGTGTGGTCCACATAACGTCATTAACAGAGTTAGGAAAGAGGAGAGAGAAGAGAGAGAGCGAGTTGAAGTAAGAAATTTCAATTTTGGCAAGAACTCTTCAACTTGTCTTTCTACTTTTAGTGTTAGTGAGAATTTCAAAGTTTTCTTTCTACTTCCAATTTTGGTAAAGAAATTAAAAAAAAAAAAATACTTTCAGGTACATTATTGTGCCCACAGCTTATTGGGGAAATTTTTACAATGCCAAAAATTTTCCCATTTTCTCGAGCGACTTGTATCGGGCCGACGGATCCGATTACGGTAAGCAATTATTCCTTATGCTTTTTATTATTTTGTTACTTCCCCCTTTGTTTTGTTTCCTTTGTCTTTCCTTTTTTTCTTTCTTTTTTCTTTCTTTTCTTTTTTATTCTCCCCCTCCCTCACTCCTCCCCCTTCTTTTTTGGTCATGATTTCGATGCTAATCCACACTATTTCCGGTATGAAGCTTCCAGAGGTGTGATCCACATATCATAGATTTTCTGCCTTGGCTTTTTTTTTTTTTTGGGTTTTTTTTCTCATTTTCGCCCAGAAAACCTTCAAATAGACTGAAGATAAAAAAACATTGTTTAAAATAGGGTAATACCACGAATGCTGGACCGGGTCTGGCCATTCAACAATATGTTTTCTCTCTCTTTGAGTTACTTTTGAGTTGTGTCCACCTTCCATTTGCTTGGTTTGACTTGCCTTTGACGTGCTTTGACTTTTACTTTTTTGAGCTCGTATCGACTTTTGTTGACTCTCCTCCTCCACTGTGGTTAACCCTTGTTGACTCTTGTTGACTATTGCTGACTCTTGTCCACTCTTCTTGACTTCCATTGACTGTTGTTGACTTTGATTGACTCTTGTTGATTTTGATTGGCTCTCGTTGTCTTTGATTGACTCTTGTTGACTTTGATTGACTCTCGTTGACTTTGATTGACTCTCGTTGTCTTTGATTGACTCTTGTTGTCTTTGATTGACCCCTGTTGACTTTTATTGACTCTTGCTGACTTTGAATTCCGTTGACTTTTCTAGACATCACGCAGGTGATGGACACCTCCACAATGACTCTGGATGTGACAAAGTATGAGGCCTATGGGGAGCTCCACATGAGTACTTTTTTCGCCCTTATGTATGGTAAGACCAGATTTTTCCAGATAAGAATATAAAAATTTTATCCCCAGAAGGAGAACTGTTATGAAAAGTTAAATGTCAATAAGGTTCCACAAGCCAGATTTTTTTGTCATAGTTTTATGGTAAGAGGACCTTTGTTTTTTTATTGACGGAAAATGACTCTTTTTGCTTCCGATAGAATACAAAGAATTATGAATGTCAATGCAAAGCTAGAGAGTCATTTATTCTTTTTTGTCCTCATGTCTTGTAAGGAATAATTGCCACGTGGCAGCAAAACAGAGTGCAGAAAAGGGAGTTGAAAGGACAAAATCCACCAATTAGTGTGGGTTGTGTAAACATGTCATCCTTCATAATCCAGACCATGTTTGAAACCATATTTTTTTTTCTTTAAGCATGACTTCCCCTCTGACTCATGTTTTTAAAACTTTGCAAAACCACCGAAATTCAAATTCAAGAGCCATTAAATAATACTTTCAGTTTATAAATAGAGTGGATCTACACCAACCAAAGGACCGATAACACTGTTTCCGATCCATAAATTACCGTAAAAACGACATAAACATTGACGATAAAAATAGAAAGACAAAACGATAAGGTTTACACTAAAATACCCACCATTCTTTCTTTCCTTCTTTCCTTTATTTCCCACCTCTTGTTCTTAATTTCCCACTTCTTTTTCTTGATTTCCCACTTCTTTTTCTTAATTTCCCACTTCTTTTCTTAATTTCTCACTTCTTTTCTTAATTTCCCACTTATTTTCTTAATTTCCCACTTCTTTCCTTAAATTCCCACTTCTTTTCTTAGTTTCCCACTTGTTTTCTTAATTTCCCTCTACTTTACTTAATTTATCACTCCTTTTCTTAATTTCCCACTTCTTTCCTTTTCTTCTCACTTTGATTCCCTCTCATCCCAACCTTTCCAGGAATCGGATTCGCCGCCTTAGCCGCCACAGTCACACACTCAATACTGTGGAACGGTCGAGAAATATGGGAAAGATCGAAACTCGCGGCTGGGGAGAAACCCGATATCCATACAAAATTAATGGAAAAGTACGACAAAGTTCCTAACTGGTGGTTTTACTCGTTAGGATTATTTACATTGATTCTATCGATTTATGTATGCGAGAGATGGAGTACGGAACTGCAACTTCCATGGTGGGGACTTCTCATGGCGGCTGCTATGGCGAGTTCTTTCACTCTTCCTATAGGAATTCTCGCGGCAACTACGAACCAGGTGAGTAAACTCTCTCTCTTTCTGTCTCTCTCTCTCTCTGTCTCTCTCTTTCTCTCTCCCTCTATCTCTCTCTGTATCTCTTTGTCTCTCTCTGGCTCTCTCTGGCTCTTTCTGTCACTCTCTGTCTCTCTCTGTATCTCTCTGTCGCTCTCTGTCTCTCTCTGGCTCTCTCTGTCTCTCACTGTCTCTCAATGTCGCTCTCTGTCTCTCTCTGTGCCTTTTCTCTGCCTCTTCCCTTTGGCTCTCTCTGTCTCTCACTGACTCTCTGTCTCTCTCCCTCCCTCTCCCTCTCCCTCTCCCCCCCTCCCCCCTCCCCCCCCCTCCCCTTCCCCCCCCCCTGTCTCTCACTGACTCCCTCTCTCCCTCTCTCCCTCCCTCCCCCTCTCCCCCTCTTTCGCTCTCCCTCTCTCCCTCCCAGCTCCCTCGCTGCCCTTCCGTACCTGCTGGCTGCCAGCTGGCGCTTCCTGACAGGCTCCACGTGGCAGTGTGTGGCAGGAGCCTTTTTGGCAACTTTTGGAGTGGCGATGCATTGCCGTGGTGGGCGGTGTGTGGTTAACATATTTGGTGCTCCAGGTGGCAAAGGCTGGCCAACCGACTTGCGGGCTAGGGTTTTGGCTCTTTAATGCGGCACAGGTGAGAGGGAGATCGTCCTCACTTGCGTTTTTTTTTCTTGTATTTTGGTCGGTTCTTGGCTAGTTTTTTGGCTGTTTTTGGCTTGTTTTTGGTGGGTTTCTGGCCGGTTTTTTTTGTGTCTTTTTTTTTTTTTTTTTTCTAGATGTAGTGAAAGATGGTTTTAAGGTTAACACAAGATTTACTGAAGTACGGTTAAAACATGATACATGAAGGATAACTAAAACATGAGCGAAACTTGACCAAAAGATAACCTAAACATGTCTAACAGATGATCAGTGCATTACTAAAGGAAGACCAAAAACATGACCAAAAGATGACCAAAACATGAGCAAAAAATGGGCAGCATTACATGACTGAAAAACAACCAAAATGATGACCAAAAAAATGTGAACTGCTGCAGTTCCCGAGTGTCGGTGTGGTTGGAAACATCTATATAGGGTGGCAAAGCTAGAAATTTTGTTGTTTTTGTTCTTCTATAGTATTGTCAATTTATTGCTGGATGCATACTAGTTATACACCCGTTTGTATGCGATTTAACGAGAAAGACAAGGTAAAACACAACCACGATGGGGCATCGAAACCAAGTTGAAAACTTGTCAAAAAATGACAAAGGAAAAGAAGTCAGGCTATCTCCTTTCCTCTCCCTCCTCTACTTCGTCTTTCACTATAATTAATGTTGACTTCAAATCGTGGTGAGGGTGCCGGTGAATGTGACAAATGTCGCGTGAAATTTTGTGGTCTTTCACATGGTTCAAAAGTTCAAAAACAATAGGAAACACTATATCTAATATAGGTTCCCCATGTTATAACACTTTTGTATGGTGTTTTCCAGTATAATATGCTTTTAGAGTGAGAAACTACAATCAATTTTTCCAATTATTGCCTTATTTTTGAACTATGGTTTATTATTAAACTCCTCTAAAAACCCTAAAAATCTGTTTAAAGCACCTCAAATTCCTCCAGCCCGTTGATGTCAACCAATCCCCTGAACCCACTTCCTCTCTCCCTCACTCCCTCCCTCCCTCTCCCCCTCCCTCCCCCAGATCCCCACTACCATCCTCGCCTGCCTTTGGGCCGTCCTCCGTCTCCTCCGAGCCCACCAAGCGAGTCTGCGAGGGAGAGGAGTGGAGGGAGGGAGAGGAGAGGAGCCTGGGATTACAAATGGGGGTGGGAGTGGGGTGTGGGGAGAGGCGGTGTGGGGACTGAGGCAGTTAATTTCCGCCCCAATATTGGTTTTTGTGGCGGGAGTCTCCGGGGGACTTTTGGGGATAGGGGGAGCGATAGTGATGATACCGGTGATGCTGGAGTTTGGACTGCATCCGCAGGTGAGGGAGGGAGGGAGAGGAGGGAAGGGAGGGAGGGAAGGAGAGGGAAGGGATTTGGGAGTGGGAGAAAATGAGAGTTAGGAAATGCGACATGGGAAGTTGGAAAGGGAAAATTTGAAGTAAAAAGGGGGAAAGGTGTGTTTAGTGACGATATCGATTATGTGGGAGTTTGGACTACATCCACAGGTGATGGAGAGATAGGAAGAGAGAGGGGGAGAGAGGAAGAGAGGGAGAGTGAGCGATAGGGATGGGAGATGGGAAATGAGAAAGTTAGTGAAATGTGGAAAAATAGGAGTGGCTAGTGATGTTAAAGGTTCTAATGGAGTTTGGACTATATTCACATGTGAGAGTGATTCGGAAATGTCAAAGAGAGGCACTTTTTGAAAATGGGAGAGATGGGAGAAGTTGGTTTTTTGGTTTTGGAGGGAAAAAGTCAAAAAATTCAGGATTATGGCCTTTTTAGGAGTCCAAAGGTGAGAGAGATCAGTCGTTTTTGAAAACGCAAAATGGGAAAAGGGAAAGTTCCATTTTATTTTTATGCATTTCCTTATAAACTTTTTGGCGAAAAACTTTTTGTCTTTTGTAAACGAAAGGTTTTGGGGGAAAGGTTTATTTTCTTTTTCTTTTTTTTTGTCCTTCAATTAGAGGGTGTAGATTTGCTGACACTTTTTAACAGTTTCATGTAAACAGATTTAGTTACATGGTTTACTCTCCTTTCCTGTTTTCCCTCTCCCTGTGTATCTGATTCTTCTTCTCTCTTTCTTTCCCTCTTCCCGTCCATCTCTCTCTGTATCCCTTTCCATCGTCATCTCTCCTTCTCTATCCACCTCTCTGGCTCTCTCCCCTTTCCCTTCCTCTCCCTCCCTTTCCCTCCCTCTCCCTCCAGGTCCCCGGCCTCAACATCATAACCGAGTACGTGATGGGTCTCCTCCTCCCCGGCGAGCCCATCGCCGTAGTAACTTTCAAGACGTACGGATACATCAGCATGACGCAGGCTCTGGCCTTCCTCTCGGACTTTAAGTTGGGCCACTATATGAAGATACCGCCGAGGGCGATGTTTATAGTGCAGGTAAAGAGAGGAGGGAGAGGGAGAGGGAAGAGAAGCGGTTTTTTGGGTTTTGGGTTTTTTTTTTGGGTTTGACGATTTTGAGAGGGAGGGAGGGAGGGAGGGAGAGGGAGAGGGAAAGGAGAGAGGGAGAGAGTGGGAGAGAGAGAGAGAGTGAGGGTTGGAAAAAAATTATTAGCGTCTTTCTATAAAGGTTTTCTAAAGAACAAAAAGATCCTGTTATTTGTCATTCTTTGTTCTACGTAGAATGTGTTAGATGCTAAAGTAAGAATAAAAAGTAAAATATTTTTCAATTTATTTCATTTTCTCTCATTCAAAAAAACAATAACTCCATTTCCCACTTTTTGTATGACTTCAGAGATCTCCCACTAATCCTTCCTTTTTCTTCTCTTTGTTCTTTTTTGCTTTTTCTCTCTTCTTTCTTTTTTTTTCTATTTTCCTTCTCTTCCTCTTTTCTCCTTTTCCCCCTCCGTTTCCTCTTCCTCTTTTCTCTTTCCCCTTCATCCTTTCCCCTCTTCTTCTCTCCCTCTTCCCTCCTATCCTCCTTCCCACATCCTACCTCCTTTTACTCCCTTCCCTTCTCCTCCCTTCCCTTTTCCTCCCTCCTCCCTTTTCCCTCCCTTCTTCCTTCTCCTATCCTTAACACCTTCTCCAAACTATCCTTACAATCAATCAAAAAAAAAAAACTCACAGCTTGTCGGTACAATACTATCGGCTCTCGTAAACCTCTGTACCTCTTGGTACCAATTGGAAAATATCCCCTTTATTTGCGATACCGATCTTTTACCGAGTTCGAGTCCCTGGACTTGTCCCGCGGCTCGAGTCTTTTTTAACGCTTCCGTGATTTGGGGACTTATTGGGCCCAAGCGGGTATTTGGGACGGAGGGAGTGTACGGAGCAATGAATTGGGGCTTTGTAATCGGGGCATTGGCACCGGTGCCTTTTTGGGCGTTGTATAAAGTTTTCCCAAAACAGGAGGTAAGAGACTTACTGATTCTCTCTCTCCCTCCCCCTCTCCCTCTCCCTCTCCCTCACCTCTCCCGGATTTTCCAAGAAAAGCTTAAAGTATGCCAACATCAAAATTTAAAAACCAGCACTGTTCATCTCATATTATTTCCTCCTCACAAACTTGTCTAACGTCTGTCAAACGCGGTTGTTATTTCCCCTTTTTCTTTCTTTTTTTCTTTTTCCCTTTTTCCCTTTTCTTCTTGTTTTCTTACTTTCTTTTATTCTTTGATTTTTGGGGTTTTTCAGTGGATAAAATCAGTTAATATGCCGGTTTTAATTGGAGGGACCGCGGCGATGCCTCCCGCGACGGCGGTTAATTATACTTCTTGGTTCGCCGTGGGAGCTTTTTTCAACTTTTTTATGTTTCGATTACACAAGGATTGGTGGCAAAGGTACAATTATGTTCTTTCCGCGGCTCTCGATACCGGAGTCGCATTTATGGCTTTGTTTATTTTCGGAATAGTTTCCGCAACCGATTATACTCCCGATTGGTGGGGAAATAATGTGGATAATTGTTCTCTCGCTTCTTGTCCCACTGCTCCCGGTATTGATGTCGGGTATCCATGTCCTGTCTTTTAAATAATGGTAAAAGTGTTAGGGAATTTTGAGTTTGAGTTTGAGTTTGAGTTTTAGATTTTAGGTTTGGAATATGAAGTTGCGAGAAGGTTTCTTGTTTCAGGTTTTGGGTTTAGGTAATAAGGTTTTAGTTCTTAGCTCGAGTTCGCAGTTTTTTAAGTTTCTAGATTCTGCAATGCTTTGAGGTTTTAAGGTTTTTAAGGTTTGGAAGTTTTTAGAGGTTTAAATTTGACCATTGTCTTCTTGTCGAAGGGATCGACTGTAATAGTTTTGTGTACATTTGTAAGTATTTGTCAAGAGAGAGAGACAGAGAGAGAGAGAAAGACGGAGAGAGAGAGAGCGCGCGCCAGCAAGAGAGAGAGAGCAGTTGAAATAGAAGTAGTGAAATAGAAGTTGGTTAATACAACTAGAGGATGATTGTTTGACTTTATTACGCTTTCGTAGGGTTTTTTTCCATTTCTTTGATGCGTAATTAATTCCGATGCAAGTACTTTAATATATTAGATAGGTTTAACATTATGTTTCGATTTAGTTTTTCTACAAAAAATAAGCAATGAGGATAGATAAGCAGGGAAGAATTACATATCAAAAAAGCAATTCTGAAAGAAACCTTTTTATGATTTTTAGAATTAATGTATATGATTCGTTTTTTTGTGTAGTCCACAATTTAGGTTATCTTGATAGGATCTTTTCCTAAGCATTATTTACGTCTATCTATTCGTTTTCTTTGATTTTTAGAAAACTTATTTTTAGATAATTTAGTTTTTAAAATGTACATAGTTCTTGGGAAACAAAAAAGAAAGACCCATCGTCATTCTTTTTTTTATTTCTATTACCTTTTTATGTGTTGTGGATTTTTATACTCTTGTATCTCTTTGTGACATTTATGTATTTTGTTTTTTGTGTGACATGAAAACACTAACCGTTTGCATTTTGGAAGTATATAATATCCACGCACACCAGTATTACTGTAGGTTTGCTGTTAGTACGCTCCTTTCTTTCTTAAGTGGACAAGGAAACGTGGAAACGCGGAGACGTGTAAACGCGAAGCGCGAACTTTCAAACGCGTAAACATAAATGCCGCTGAAACGTGGAAACGAGCAATTCCTCCTGCGGATATGTGACAGATGTCACGAACCGAGTTGCGATCGCGTGAAACTGCCGTCAGAAACGTCGTATGGTAACGAGCCAAAAAACCGTACATTAATATTTCCGCAATTTGTACGGATAAAATTGATTTGCACGTTATGGGCATATGTTTGGAAGCGACACCGCGAATCGCTATTAGCGTCAAGAAATAAATAGTGTAAAAAAAAAATTGTGTTATTAATGCTAATTGTGAATTTCAAAATTTTCAAAAAAAACATTTACTCCAATTTTTTACATCTAATTTGGGTTTTTCCAAAAAAAAGATACTCGCCGCAAATATGTATACTCTATTATAGGTACTCCTACAAAATCTGACAAATCGACACAAATCATACGTTCACACGGTCGACCACGCGGTTGTCGGACGAATATGTACGAATGTGATTTTTGACAGCCCGATTTCATCCCCTTTTTAGAGCGCACATTCACATGTGTGCGCGGTTATGTTAAATCATTTTTTGTACTTTATCACTTAGAAAGGTACATTTGTGTACGGTATGACACTGACTGTACATCATGCTATTTAAATCGCAGTGTACTTTCGTTAATAACGCTAATTGGAACAGAACCCTAAAAGGCGTGAAGAAACAAATAGAATTATTAATTATATTTAAGAATTTGGGTCAAAATTTAGGGGAACCGAATTAGCGTTATACACGCTAATAGCGATTCGCGGTGTACAGTACACCGGGAATCGCTATTAGCGTATAGAAATTATTAGTGTTAATAATGAATTAGTGTCATTAATGCTAATTTGTAGTGTTGTGTATCGGTAAAAAACTTATCGCGATAACACCGATACCGATAGTTATCGGTTATCGAACGGCCAGAGATTCCGATATATCGGTCTGGGACCAACAAATTCCATATCGGCGATAACTTAAAAAATATATAGTATGCATAAAATAGTACTTTATAACATACTGTATTATTTTATTGATTTAATATAGCGTGGCATGCCACGTATAAAAATCTGTTCCGTTACCGCTTAACTGCAATTTATTACGGATAGCGCAGCATATAAAAGTTGGACGGTTAACTGAACAAAACTTTTACGGCGACGTACGTAATTTTACTAAAAAACTGGTGAACATGGAACTGGAAAAGGACGGCGGACACAAAGGTACAACGGACGCAAAATAACATTCTGCACGCCGCCGGAATCGAACGGACGACTTGGAATGAGAAAACACGAGCGATCGGGCCAGCGTGAGCGCCGGCATCCCGGAATGGCTCTTTTGGCAGCTTATGCCAAAAAAGTCGACAGATTGACACGTGGCATTTCCTAGTGGATCTCAGGAATAAAAGGACAAAGCCATGGCGTCGGATGTGAAAGGTACATCGTTTTTACTGGATCCGTATCAAAACCGTACAGATCTCATGGCGGCTACTGTACTTTCTGTGCTTGTACACGTCCGGGGAATAAGACGTACAGTTGAGTGTACATGCCGTACATTTATCTGTACGGTCCGTACAACTATCGCCGATAGTTATCGTTATCGGCATTATCGCCGATAAGTACCCGATATTATCGGCTACTTATCGGCGATAAGACCGATGTCGATATATCGTACCAATATATCCATTATCGGATACCCGAAAAAAGGCCCATATCGGTTATCGGCAACTCCTTACCGATACACAACACTACTAATTTGTGTATCAATCCCATTGTCGAAAAAATGTTTAATTGTAATTTCTCCATAACAATGATTTAGGTGTACAGGATCCGCCGTCATTACATACACGTTAAATTAGGTAGAAGTAATAAATCAGACAATCCGTACCACGTCGCGTCCTTCCATTGTAATAAATCCATAATTATAATTTGGATTTGCGGGTAAATAATCATTACGCCGTTCATAATTATACACTAAACAGGTACGACTTAAAACCGACGAAACGTACGGGTTTATGTCCTTTCACTCAAGTTTATTCATGACTCTAACAAGCGTTTTTTTCACACGCGGTGAATATGATTTCAGTAAAATAGGTGCGAGGACAACATAGGACAAAACATACATTGTCACGTCATACAGTCGATTCCATGCTTCGGGTTGTAAAACGCAGTTACCTTATTACGCTACGTAACCGTACAATTTTAATATATTCATTCAGTTCAGTTTCGTATTGTGTAATGAACGAAACTATAACGACAAGTATTCCATGTTTACGTTCGTTTCACATAACTTACATTGACCTCGGTGATCGATTTTAATTTCCTTGTCGTTCGCGATGAGAGCGAATGTTGTATGACGTTAAATAAGGACCCTTAACATTAATAAGGTGCTTGGTGGGTTGCTTTATTAAAATTAAAGCATTGTAATATTGGGACTTAATTCTAATAAAGATGCGTTTAGTCATATCAAACGGAGAATTAACCTCTTATTAGTATCACTGTTAATTCTAATTGAATGTAAAACGGAGAACATACCACTTATTATGATACACGTTAATTCTAATTGGCGGTAATACGCTGACGAAAGTTGATCAGCCGCCGTCGGAAAAGTATCATTCGTTGTTGCCGAAAACACGTGGCCTGTTTAATATCCACGTACTTGTAAATTTGGTCACCAATCGTATATGATGTTAAAAAAACCGTTTGTCAAGGTTACAATGCTCGCATTTCGTCCCATCAACGTTATGCCGTACAACCTGTTAACTAGAGGTGTTTCCATGGCGCTATCAACATTTTTGTCGACGATGTAAGTTTTGAAATATTATGCCAAATTGAACCAACTTTCGTGTGTTCCCGCTTCTATTCCCACGTTTCTAAATATTTATTAAATTGAAAGCCAAACAAAAGTTCAAATTTTGAATTTTTAACGAAAATAAGCAGAATGGCAATTCCCTCCATTTTTATCGCGCAAATTCACTTTCACTTGCATCTCTTGTATTATCTAAATGTATCTTTGAACATGACAACAACACTACCATCTCTTTGTTCTCAATTGCTTAGGTTGTCATTCTCTTCCTTGTCGGTTGCTCTTTTTTCTTAATTATCAAGTGATATTAAGGGTTTGAAAATATGTGGACCCTCAATAGAATTTGGGGTGTCAACCCGGGCAATAGCATCAACAATCCCCATGACACTCAGTTTGAAGACAGAGAAGAGGATGAGAGGAACAGCGAGGAAACCGCATTGCTGAATGAGGAAGAGGGTGAGCCGAATGAGAAAGAAAGTGAGCCGGAAGTCGAAATCTCAGTTGACCCGGCGGCCATTGTGGAAGGGTTTTTTCCTCCTCGGCCAATGCGAGAGGACGTGTTGCCCACAGGAAAGTTCAACACGTTTCGACCAAGGCAACTCGAATGCGAGTAATAAACTGGATGTTGAAAGACTGCGAAATTAACGGGTCGAAAAAACGCATCCTAAGGATCATGAAGAAGTTTCCGAAACATTTTACTGGAGTGTACGTTGCAAGTAAGTTATTTCAGTCATAACTTCTCCCATTTATTAAATGGTTTAATTGCTTCATTTAATTTTTGCTATTACTTCGATTTACAATGTGTTTTTACTTTTTGTTTTGTTGTGCCTCTAAATTTTTCTGTACATTATTATCTTGAGCCGTCGCCTTTCCCCCTCAATCTACATCGTATCCACTCCTTTCCTCTTCATTAGTGCTTGTTTATATATGATGTTGGTTCGTATGCATTGTGTTTGCTATTTTTTTGTCTTCTTTTCCACATGTCCTACGATTTCCTTGTGGGGTCAATGTACAATCGGGGACATGGATTTGTCATGCTGTAGGCTCTCATGTTGTCGCTTCAATGATGGGTACGACGAATATATTGAATTGATGATAATACCTCATTATAACGAAAGTGCGAATGACCGACGACAGTAGTTCGTCATTTCAACTGATGGGTACAACCAACATATATTGAATTGAAGATAATACCTCGTTAGAACGAAAGTGCGAATGACGGACGACAGCGGTTCGTCGGTTCAACTAAAATTGGTTGGACCTAGTAAGGCATTTTTTCTGAAATTGGCAAAGACTCTATCCGAGAGGTTAATGCAATGAGAGACAAAAAAGGGGATGAGGTATGCGAGAAAAGCCATGATTCAATGTGGCTTGTCTTTACGTGACGGACAGTGGGGAGAAGACATGCTCACACATCAATTGCAAGACATAATCACCAAGCACCGCAACCACTTCGAAGGCGAGGTTGTGGAACCTCCTTGCCCAAGGGCAAGAGAAGTCCTCCGAAATATTGAAGATGCCGACAGTCAACAAGATAGCATTTTCAGCGAGGGAGGAGCGACAACGAGTTTTAAAGATATTATAAAACTACGTATTGTTTTTTGTTCTTTAAATCCTAGTTTGGGAATGGTAGTTTAAGTATACAGTGGGAATGGTAGTGATACTGGGGGCAGATTAATGTAGACGGTTCATGAAGTTTAGTATTAATTCACTTATTAGGACAAACCAGATTTGATATGTGTGTATGGTTTTATATGGGATAATACAATTTCGGTTTTTCTCAATTTTACATGTATTCTATAATATGGAATTGGATGTATTTAAAGAATATCTTGTGTATTTACCTTGAGATGTTGATAAGGCGGTGTTCCGAATTTGAGTGTGCGTGTAGTATGAATTTATATATATTGTTGCCTTGTAGATCTTAAAGACACCAGCGAAGAGTATGCTTCGTCGATGGTTCATCATCCATCGAGGAATTTGATAAGTTGTTAGTTTCCGAAACATCATATTCACCACCATATTGAATGGTTGCCCTTTCAGCGGCGAAACTATTTCGTCGCTGAATGGAAATCCAACGTCGAAACGACTTCATCGTCATCTCCTACAAAGCAGAGATTGCCTCGTCGCTGAATGGAAATCCGGCGGCGTAACTGCTTCATCCTCGTCTCCGACAAAGTAGAGACTGCCGTTGTAGCTGAATGGAAATCCAGAGGCGAAACTGCTTCTTCGTCATCTCCGACAAAGCAGGGACTGCCTCGTCGCTGAATGGAAATCATGGAAGTCATTGTAATGGTGATTCTCTCTGGTCGCATGGCCTAACAGCGGTGAGGTTGGTTTGTCGCTGTTCCATGAAGAGTGAGATTGTATAATAGGTGGAAATTATTATGGCTATCAACAAAGAAGAGGGTTTTTACTTTGCAACAAATTAGCATTTTGAGTGGGCTGAAACCATAAAAACTTGATTAAATAATGAAAGCAAACTCTTCCATGTAGGAAAAGCAAAGTTCAAGTAAGATACGCGGTGAGAAGTAAGATATATGAAGTCATATTTTCAGCATACACAGATGATACACAAAAGAGAAGATGCCGAATACATTTAATATATTTCAATGTGAAAAATTCATCGAGACAACATGAAAGCCAAAAAAAAAAATACACAATTAAAAAATATATAAAATATGTTGACACAACTAAAGTCATTGGTTATCAACAATGGAAAAAAATATACAAATATTGTATATTTCGCGGTGATATCCTATTACAGCGTTATACTAAAACAAAAATATAATAAGGCAAATTAATCTACAATATTCAACAAAGTTTTTAGGGTTTTTTAGGGTTTTTAAAAAAACCCTAAAAAACCCTAAAAAACTCTATGTACTACGGAATTCTTAAAGTTTGCGTCTATAGCTCGGAAACCCCCTTAAATAAAAAACAAACCCAAGTAATATTACCCACACTAACTAGGTAGCAACGATCCGTGACGACGAATATAGATCCCTTCAAAGCTCCTCACCGTTTACTCCAAACACTTTCATCCGGTCCAACACCTTGAATATGATACTTACTTCTTCCCTACGATCATATGTTGCCGTAGGGTGCTCCCCAATACAACGGTCGTCGAATAGAAGTAGATAGTCGATTACAGTTTTAAATACAAAAGAGAGAGAAATAAAAGGATTAATAGGGGGTATATGGGCTCACCAAATATAACGAGAAAAAAGAGGGGCCGAAATAGACAGGAAGAGTATGACGTATTAGGAGAGAGCGATAAGTTAGATGGAGACATAACGAGAGAGTAAGGGTGGGTGGTTAATGACTATGGGGAACAAGAAGGCGGAGGGGGGGGAGGGGAGATAAAATGTGGAAGAGGGAGTGACAAAAAATCAAGGAGGGCGTGAGAGAGAAGGGGGAGAAAATGATAAATGATAGGTTGAAAGAGTGAAATTTTGGGATATCGAGCAATAATGAGAAGAAAAAAAGTGTGAGAGGATGGGCAAATACTTAGGAGGGGAGTAGGGAAGACTTACTGGAGAGGTATTGAAAGACAAACAAAACGGGACACAGAATGAAGGAGAGAGTGAGATGGGGAAAAAGAGAGTTAGAAAGAAGAGTAGAGAAAGGGTATGGGACAGAATGAGGGAGAGAGAGAGAGAGGGAAGAAGAGAGTGAGGGAGAAGAGTAGGGAAAGGGTATGGGAAAGAATGTGGGAGATGGACAATGCGAAAAGGGAGAGGTAAAGGGATAAAGAGGGAGAGAGAGTGAAAAAAGAGGGAGAATAAGGAGGTAGAGGGAGCGAGAGAGATGAAAAAACATAGTGAGTTGCGCACTTACCCATGATTTTTTCATAAACCCTAAAAATTTAGGATTATGGCCTTTTTAGGAGTCCAAAGGTGAGAGAGGATCAGTCGTTTTTGAAAACGCAAAATGGGAAAAGGGAAAGTTCCATTTTATTTTTATGCATTTCCTTATAAACTTTTTGGCGAAAAACTTTTTGTCTTTTGTAAACGAAAGGTTTTGGGGGAAAGGTTTATTTTCTTTTCTTTTTTTTTTGTCCTTCAATTAGAGGGTGTAGATTTGCTGACACTTTTTAACAGTTTCATGTAAACAGATTTAGTTACATGGTTTACTCTCCTTTCCTGTTTTCCCTCTCCCTGTGTATCTGATTCTTCTTCTCTCTTTCTTTCCCTCTTCCCCGTCCATCTCTCTCTGTATCCCTTTCCATCGTCATCTCTCCTTCTCTATCCACCTCTCTGGCTCTCTCCCCTTTCCCTTCCTCTCCCTCCCTTTCCCTCCCTCTCCCTCCCTCTCCCTCCCTCTCCCTCCCTCTCCCTCCCTCTCCCTCCCCCTCCCTCCCTCCCTCCCTCCCTCCCTCCCTCCCCTCCCTCCCTCCTCCCTCCCTCCCTCCCTCCCTCCCTCCCTCCCTCCCTCCCTCCCTCCCTCCCTCCCTCCCTCCCTCCCTCCCCTCCCTCCCTCCCTCCCTCCCTCCCTCCCTCCCTCCCTCCCTCCCTCCCTCCCCTCCCTCCCTCCCTCCCTCCCTCCCTCCCTCCCTCCCTCCCTCCCTCCCTCCCTCCCTCCCTCCCTCCCTCCCCTCCCTCCCTCCCTCCCCCTCCCTCCCTCCCTCCCTCCCTCCCTCCCTCCCTCCTCTCCCTCCCAGGTCTCACTGCCACGGCCTCCTTCATGGTCGTCTTCTCCTCCTCCATGTCCGTCATCGAGTTTTACCTCCTCGGACGTATCCCTCTCCCTGTCGCCCTTTACTTTATGTCGGTTTGCATGGTCGCCGCGTTTTCCGGACTATTAGTGGTCAGAGCCGTCGTCTTATCCACTGGAAAAGCCTCGTTGGTTATTTTTTTACTTGCGTCGGTTATGGCGGCGAGCGGAGTACTCATTCTGATTAGCGGGAGTGCGAAGGTGTACTCGGATTGGCGGAGTGGAGTGTATATGGGATTTTCAGGGTTGTGCGGGGTGGAGTAGAGGGAAGGGGAGGGGTTTAGGGTTTATGGTTAGGGTGAGAGAGAGGGTTAGGGTTAGGGTTTAGGTTAGGGGAGAGGAGGGAAGGGGAAGGAAGGGAAGGAAGGAGAAGGGGAAGGGGAAGGGGAAGGGGAAGAAGAAGGGAAGCGGAAGGGAAGGGAGTATTTAAGTCGTTCGAGAGTTTCGTTTTTGTTTTTGTCGGTACTCGAGAGAAAGTTGAAAAATGTGAGTTACGAGTTTCAAAAAAGAGGCATTTTTTTTTTTTTTTTTTTTGTTCTTTATTTTATGCATTTGGAGGTAGTCGCGCGATATTTGAAAAGAAAGAAAATGTTATTTGGGAATTTGTTGTTTTAAAGAAAAACAAAGCAATAAACAATATTAGGAAAAAAAAAAACCAATTCGAAACCGCCAACCGTTCGAAAAATGTGAGTTGTTATTAGCACATATATTTTGTTTGGAAATTGTACATGTGTACATTGATGAAGGAAAAAAATAGTACCTAGAAGTTGGGGAAAAGATCGTTTTTTTTTTTTTTTTTTTGTTTCCGAAAGTGACTAGGTAATTGGTGTGAATAGGGAACTTTCAATATTGCTGATTGTATATTGATAATAGTTGATAGTAATTTGCTAACTTTGCTTTCGAAGGAACACCAAATATTGTTTAATGTACTACATTAGCTTTTAACCACTTTTGTTATTTAAAATAACATATAATTATTTTGCCATGTGGCTCATTGTGGGCCTCTTACGTAAATAATTTCTTAACATTGATTTATGGTTTTGGTTGAAAAAGCACACATTCAATTAGTGTGGCTAATTTCGAGTCGAGATGGATGGTAATAGTTCACAAATACGGATTTTCAATATGGCAATTTTTAATATATATATCATTCTTGATAATGGAAAAAGCAACTCCATTTGGAGTATGAAACATCACATTAAACCAAGAGATAGTAAAGGAAGTAAAGATGATTTTGAAAACCGAAGAAGTTTCAAACAAAAGTAATATTGCTCCAAATAAAATTTCTTTTTCCCACAAAGGAAAATATCGAAGATGTTGAAGAGTAGCAGCGTCACGACTATATTTTATTGAGGGGGAGGGGGGAGGAGTTTCACAATCCAGTGTGTACTTTGTACCGAAAGTACGGAACCAGTACGGAACAAGTACGGAATCAGTAGGAAATTGTTGCTTAAATTTCTCAGCAGTTATATTGGTAAATTTATCGCGATTTATGTCGATTATCGGTAAGTCAAGAAAAAGGTACATATTGATCATCGGTAAGAAGTTACCCAGACACAACAGTAATAAAACGACAAGGCTTTCTAGGGTCTTCTAATACTAAGGTAGTAAGATGCTGTGGAGAAAACGCTGTTCTGGTACATCATGCATTGTTGTTGAGACAACATACATCAGAGCCATTAAATGCGGTCACGTCTTCCAACTTGAATCTGAATTAAGAACAACATTATAATCCCCACACTACTACTTTTCTTGTTGTAATAACAATGCACCGTGTACACTCTTGGATGTCGAGAAATTTACTGATTAACATCTTAAAGACAACGGTCACATATACATGTCAAACAAACAAAAACAATTAACAAAAACAATTATTAACATTTATGTTGTTTATTTTGTGTCGAACCAGTTTGTAGCTGGCAATGCATCCCCCCCCTATGAACAGAGAAAAAGAGTCGGGCTTTTCTTTTGTTTATCGCAGCGAGTTCAAAACTTTTTTGAAACTGACTGTTTTGTGGTCGTTGCCGTAACAAAACAATATTTTCCGATGTTAATAATTATTTGCTGGAAATTACAATCTATATATGTTGTTTAATCCTGAACAAATGATAAAACAATGGTTCAACTAACCGTAACTTTCCTACGTCAGCCGGCAACTTGGAATGCCCCGAAGACGAGCAAGTCCAAGTTTTCGTCTACTAGTACATCAATGCCCGTTACACGGGCAAAGGTCGTGTTGTGTGTGTTTAAGGTTGTATAAAGCTTTTGTACTCTATCTATAAGTTTGGGAACAACTTCAGGTGAGTTTTACGATGAACTATACAAATGTAAATCATATGAGGGAATAACAACCATAGGGTGTTTTGATTTGCAAACACAAATATAGACAATTTTAATTCGAGAGAATGTCCCATGTAAGATGCTAGTCTGTGCAAACAAACATGTTTTGAAGTTCATAATCAAATTTAGTCTACTTCACAATAGGAATATCATAGTTGACCATTTAATGGGTTTATTGACGACTGAGTGTCACCTTTGTAATAACGTTCAATGGTGTGTGGCTCTAGCAATTTCAACTGACTAACTATACTAAACTAACCATTCTCTGCCTATATCTATGTGTAACTGTCATAAAGCAAATGTTTATTTTTGTCTACAGCTTTGATGTTGGTGTGTTTTGTTACACCTATGATTTTCAAATCATAACCTTAGCATGTCATTTGCCAACTTGTGTCACTTATAATTCAACTAATGAACACTATGAATTAATAACACTTTTGTAAACAACATTCTTCGTATACTTTCCGTTTTCATCCTCAAGTATCGGTTCTTCAATTAACACTTTTATATTGGCGCGTGAATTGACGCTCGACAACGCCACATATAGTTGTCCGTGTGCAAACACTGATAAGGGAAAATACAGACCCAAGTGGTGTATTGACTCTCCCTGTGCTTTGTTGATTGTCATAGCAAATCCTACTTGTAGTGGAAATTGTCGCCGTTTGATTTGGAATGGCAAAGTTTTTTCGTTGCTAATCATCGGTATACGCGGAATGAAAATTTCGGTGTTTCGTGCAACACTTGTCAGTATTTCTGCGTGAATGCAGTTTTTGGTAAGACCCATCACTCGGAGTTTGGTTCCATTACAAAGTCCCCTTTCACCGTTGATATTACGCAGTAAAATGATTGGTGTACCTGTTTCACATTGATAAATGTTAATTAATATGAATTCAATATCAGATTATAAGCTTTTTGTTAATATGATTTAAATTATTGAAATTACAGATTGTGGTTTGGATTGATATGCATATTGTTTAAACAGATAAATAACCATGTGAACTTGCATTAATTTGATTTATATTAAAGAATGTGTAATAAATATATAATTATATTCAAGTTAATTTTGATTTAATCATAGGCATTATGGATTGTGGGTAATTCATTATATAAATTTTCATATTGATATTTAGGGACTTAAATAACTGTGTGATAAATAAGTGTTTGAGAATAATTCATGCACCTGTTTTTAGTTTGAGGTTGTGCCGTGGGATGCCACAAATTTTTAAAGAGTTGAGGAAGTCTTGTGGCAACAATAATTGTTGATCTCTTCGATCTCCACTGAGTCTACAGAAATGTATTCATGCTCTTGTTCTGGTATTTTCCTCATCACCAAGTCGTTGACGATGTTAACATCCACATTGCGAGGAGATAGTATAGCACGATCTGAGAAGTATCCATCGTGAATGCATTGCGTTGCTACGTTTGGAAAGGTGCATTAAATGAGGTTCTCCAAGTTTGTATTTGTGTCATTGCTTCTATGTAGCACTATATCTTTTAGAAGCTTTATGTACTCTAGTGATAACTATGGGTGTGATTTGTGTCCCCCCTCCCCAACTTGAAGCAAGAAGTCGGCGAATTCCTGGAGTGTTGAGGCTGCAATGTCATCTTGAGTTGTGCGAACACGCATATTTATTTTCAGACGAAGTTGTTTAAATTTTTTCCATAAGGGGCTGTTTTTAACGCATGCTGCGATGATTTGAGCATCTGTGGCTTTTTGAATAACTGGGAGGCATTGACGAAAGTCGCCAGCTATGAGAAACACTACATTCCCAAATGGTTTTTGATCTCATCGTAAATCTTGCAATGTTCCATCCTCTACCTCAAGTAGATGTCGATGAGACATAGAAACTTCATCCCAAACGATTAGAGGGTTTGACGCAATAGCTCTACAAGATCTGATTGAGAAGAGATATTGCATGTAGATTGAGCATCTATATCTAATGGAAGCATAAATCTTGAGTGCGCTGTCTATCCTCCTGTCAATAACAATGTTGCTATAACACTTGCAGCAACGGCGATAGCTATTTTGTCGTTAGTACGCACTTTTGCCAAAATCTTCTCTATTACAAATGACTATCCTGTCCCTCCTGGTCCATGAAAAAAGAAGCAAGTTTCGGCCTTTGAAGTATCTTGTACTGCATTTGTAACTACGTCATATACTATTTTTTGTTCGACATTGAGTATGGTGTAACACTGGTGTCATGTCTTCAAGATTGTAGGATTTTTTCGGCGTCTATTAATGGATTTCGTTTTTGTGTTTGACGAATGAGTTGCTCTGGTGTCATGTCTTCAAGATTGTAGGATTTTTTCGGCGTCTATTAATGGATTTCGTTTTTGTGTTTGACGAATGAGTTGCTCTGGATAGTCTGACAATTGGGGTAGAGTTAGATAATCCGTGAACGATTTATCGCCCCCACGTAGGAATTGTTCGATGTCCAATAAAGTCTCGTATTCTTCTTCTCGTTGAAAATTTTCATTATTACGCGACTCATGAGCCCTGTAATTCGCGCAATTTTTATAGTGGATATCCTCAGACATATCTTTGAAGTGCTTTGCCCATAATGATTTTGCGGATTGAAGATTAGCGTAGAGGAGGATTGTGGCAAATAGGTGTCGGAGTTGTTTTGGCATTTGGAATGATATCGTTTCTTCCATGCATTTTTCCCACTCTACATCATTATCGCGAAGTCCCATTGCCCTTGCAGCTTCGGCAAATGTGGCATACTTTACACCTTCGATAGTACACAAATCTTTGAACGACAGTGGTCCTCGTCGATAGCAAAGTAACAAACGAAGATAATAGCGTTCGGGTTCAACTGGTGAGCAGGTAACCATTCTCCCTATGACACTTTGATTAACTCTTGCTCGCTTTTGCCAATATTTATTATTCCAAATGTTATGTTTAGGGATTTCCGGATACAAAAGGGAACGTGTGGTCTCATCATTGGCACATAAGTCGAAGTAACTTGTAAGTTTCGTAGACGAAGCACGATTCAAAAATGTTGACGCATTTTTTGTTGCATAAAACGTAACCATTTGCTGATAAGGTAAATGCACAGGAAGCCTTTATACAGTGTGAGACTTAGCTTGTAAAGGGAACTCGAACAATCTCCAACATGATTCCGATGCGGATACGTATCGCGCATCTAAGTATTGATGAATTTCGTTCCTGGGCTCGTTGTTTCCTAATAACACTGTGGCGCGATCATGCCTTTTGTACACATACTTGTACAAATATTTGACCGATGCTATTGTTGAGCACACTTCGACATTAATGTGACAGTTGTATTTGTGCGAAAACCAAGGATTGTATGGAACAACAAATTGATTATCAAGTGTTTTTCCATTTTTTGTAATAACACGGCCATTACTTCGTCTCCAGTACATAGGATATCCATTACCATCCTCTTGAGTCTCTTCACAGAATGCTTTTGGAAATCCTTTCTTGCATTTGCCCTCACGCAAACAGCGCACGTCACATGGACCATGCATCATACATGTTGTCACTGTTTTGTACAATTTTTTGTTCATCGGATTTGGTATCTCTGCTGAAGTGAACACGTCATATTCTGTGGGTGTTCAAGGTTTGTCATCATCAGCTAACATTTGGAGCAAATGTGCATGAGGCAAACCGCGTTTTTGAAACTCAATCACGTGAATTTTTCCGACCTGTACTCCTAATACACCGTCTAAAATGTCTTGAAGTATAGCTTTCATCTTCAGTGAAAACACTCGCACAGTAATGTCAGGTCGATTGGAGGCGATCTCTCCTGGTTTCAATGATTGTTTGATTTCTTTCCATTTAGGATTACATGTAACCGTAATGAATAAATCCGGCTTGCCGAGTGCGCGGACAATTGCCATGGCGTTTTGATATTGCTCCTGCATATATCTATCACCACCTGTAAAGCTTGGCGCTAAGATAATGTGCCGCCCTGTTCTTGAAAGGTCTTCATTCCGGTTGTTTCCCATGACATTAAGTGTTGCCAAATTGTTTGCATGACTTTGTTGCCCTGCCTCACCGCTGACAACACAATGATCGCGTGGTATCAAATCCATTAATCCCCCGTACAACTCTGCGCGTAATGTACTTTGATTATCGCGCTGGAACTTGAGTCGTTGTTGCTCTACTTTCGCATATTGGTCTACACAATACTGTTGGAATAGGCGACCGGCTTTGTGTATTAAGCTGTTTTCTCCTGCACGCGTGAATAAGCGATACGCTGCATAAGCTCTTGGAGAAACACGTCTGCTATTTGACATTGTCAAACCAAAATGCCACCCTAATTCACCATACGGAAATAGAAGTGGGTATTGGAGTGGGTCGTACAATGCATGTGACTCAAAGATCCGCATCATACTATTCCCTCCTCTTACATTTAAAACTATATCTCTTCCCTCAGTATTTTCAGTTGGGTTAACCAAAATCGCCGCCACTTCTTCCGCTTGTGGTCGATTGTAACGGCGTTGGTCTAAATTGTGAACAGTATCTTTTAATACTAAACGTAATTCAGGGGCTTCATGTATTCGTTCTCCTGCTGATATAAATTGTTGAGCCAATGGGTTATGTGTCTTCATCATATTCTGAATCATTGTCACTATATTGAGGTCTAATCCATCCATAATACTCATTCGCCTGCTTACTTGCGTCTCCATTGAAGTGTCAAAGACGTAGACTTGTGCAAATGCAGCTTCATTTTCTTGAGGTAACAGTTGACCTATTCTATGACATATTGTTCCTTGAATACGGAAATTAAAAGGGCCATTACTTGCTCCAATCGATTGGTCATTGAGAGGTAATGTTGTGGATGCACCAAGTGAAGTAAACGAAAACACCATGTTATATGAACGAATTTTATTCAAAAAATTAGCATTGCTATACAAATTTAACAGCTCCGACGGAGGCGTTTCATATGAACAAAGTTGTACTTTGCCAAGTACACAACAAACTCCTGGGGTCTCTCCTGGCCATTTTTGTGCGTTGCAATAAGTGCATGTAATTTCCATAAGTGGAAGTCTATGTCGTTCTGGATAGATGTAATGTTCATGAAATCCTAAAGCGATTTTCAGCACCCCTCCACGTCGTCGTGTGATACGCTGACGTTGACGGTCACCTTCTGTGCGTCTTCGAGTGTCACGTTGTTCTCCTGTCAAATTTTGTTGTTGTACGGTATGTTGTCTAAATTCAGGCTCTTCAATGGATTTGTGAGTAAATTCGGTGTTGTATTGATTAACATTAGCTTCTTGTCCAGCAGCTTGAGATCTTTCATCCTCGTCATGATGCTGAGCAAAATGTTCTTCGACATAAATAGTACCTATTTCGGTTGTCCATATGTCATTTTCCCTTAACCTTAAGTTCACCGTATGGTTCTCTTCCACGTCTCGAAGGTTTTCCCTTGCCACCCCGCTTGCAGTGTTATTCTTTAGCGCACGTTTTGCACGTTTTCGTTGTCGATCTTTCAGTAATCGCTCTTCACGTTTTTTAGGGGTTTCTTGTGCTCGTTTCCTTGCACGTTCTTGACGTAACCGTTCATTGCGTTGAACACTTGTTTCTTTCGTCGATGTGGCTCTAACTGCATCCACATGTCCAATGTGGTAATTACGTATACTACTTTGGACCTTCTCCAATTTCTCTTTCCACTACTTCTACTGCGTTTTTTTTTACTGTTATTTCATTTTTAAAGCTTAAATACAACAATAATTTATTTACGTTTAAAATAAATAATGTTCTTTTAAAGTTGGGGTAGTCTACCTTTTCTATTTTCATAAAAGTTTCTTCAATTAAACATTCAAATGCGTACATTCACAATCAGATTGCTTTATGTGTTAAACGTGTGACTATACTACAATCACATCGTAGTTTCATGAACCACTAAAACGCACCTTTTTCTCGTTTTCTTTACGATCTTTAAACTGGCGTTGTAGTCGTTGTCTGAGGTTTCTCGCGCACGCTCGGTAGCTTTCGTTGGGAGTCAATGCGTTGTGATGTTGTTGGTCACACCATAATCTCGTCCTTGTTCCGCTGCACGTGTAACTCTCGTTTTTTCATGTCCTTCACGCAACCGTTCTTCGCATTGCTTGCTATTTTTTCAGTCCGTAGTAGGAGTGTATATAGCGTTTGGTTGTTCATGTGGTGAATTAGACCCTGCATACGCGCATAAAATATGGTCAGTATACGTTTTTTAATTTTGTTGGCATGTAACATATTAGTTCTTACAAAGCTTTTATTTGCCACATGAACAAAGGGTATAACGATTATATGTACGTAGAAAATAAACAATAACTTTTTATTCTTTTTTACTCACTTTCATTATATTTTTTCCAACTTAGACCCAACATAACAACTTTTCAATTGAAAAAGTAAATTGGCATGCATGTGTCTCGCATACATATTTTTATCATTTTTTTGGAATTATTTTGCTTAAAGATATCTATTTTACCAACATATCGAAAGACTTAAAAAAAACAACCAATAATATCATTTATAAAGTTTTTTAACAATACTAATTTTATTTACATGGAACAATAACCATAGAGTGATTTTTTTAGCTCACCTGAACGATATCGTATTTCTTCAGTTGTAGGTTCAAGCATCTATTGAGCTCAAATGCCACTCCTGTACGTATTTCCTAAAGGTAAAAACATCATGTGTTTTTATATGCTTGTCGATTTATGTTCAATATGTTTAATTGAGATAGGCATACTCACGTCAACACATGATACACCATCGACCACTGTCGACCATAACACAATTCAATGAACAACTTGAAAACATGAAACTCTCTTTATATTTTGTAACCCAAATCTCATTTCCGTACTATCATGCATTCTATGTGATATTCTATGTGAACATAACATGATTCAAAGCAACAACACAAACACATCACAAATTTTTCAAACGACAAAAGTGGTTTATCTACGTTGAGTGAATTAACATATGCTACTCATATCTACACATTTTGCACCATTTTCATGAACAAATCCCACTTGGAAACAGGAAAAAGCCGTTTTTGTCTAGTTACACAGCTTTACAACATACGTCGATATACAAATCAACTTACCTGGGTAATATTGTCTTTGAACACTTGCAGGTTGAGGCGTTAGTCAGCCAGGATGGCAAGGCCGTTCCAAAGTTCAGCCAGACCAAAGTTGTACTATTCAGCCGATTACTTTTCAGGTCGAATAAGCGTACTAATTTTATGTTGTTCCTGAAATCTACAGGTGTGCAAATGAAAAGTGTTTTTTTTTACGGTACTGCTGGTGGTCGTATCGTAGATACTGCGGGCTACAACATTGCATTACGCCAGCGGTACGGGGCGGTCCGTATTGCGGGACGATCGCACGGCAAAGTTACATCGTGCCAGGTACGGCGGTAAGTACTGCTGACGCACGGCGGCATAGATTTACGCCAGCGGGCGGCAGCGTAAAATTACGCCAGCCGGCGGCAGCGTAGAATTACGCCTGCCGGCCAGCTGCTGGCAGCGAAGAATTACGCCAACAGCCGGCAGCGTAGAATTACGCCAGCCGGCGGCAGCGTAGAATCACGCCAGCGGCCGGCAGCGTAGAAAACTGCCAGCTGGCGGGCGGCAGCGTAGAATTACGCCAGAGGCCGGCAACGTAGAATTATGCCAGCGACGGCAGCGTAGCATTACGCCAACCGGCGGGCGGCAGCGTGGAATTATGCCAGCGGTACAGCGGTTTGCACAGCGACGGGCGGCAATGCTACATCGTGCCAACGGTACGGCCTTCCGTACCTCGGACAGAAAAAATCCTTGACAGACACACCGCCTATATAAGGCTTTCCACGAAGGCGTCTGAAAGACTCTTATTTATATACTGATGGTACGCTAAAGTACGCTGGACTGTACTTTGAATGCACAAAATTTATGAATGTCGAATACATTTTTTATAGGTATGCATAATTTAAAAAATTATGCATTTCAGATATGAATTAAGTGTAGTCTTCTATCTCTTCTTACCTACAGTGCATTTTCTGTATACTTACAAAAAATCCGTGTGAACAAAAATCATCTCACATGAAACGGCTTCTCATATTGCTCATTTGTGCAAATTTGATTGCTCGATAGGACAAAATAAACTAACGTCAAACCACCAACTGCGGTCCAAAAATCCTGTCTTGTTACGATACATCGTGTGTAGATGTTTTTGTTTCCACTTAAGACCTCTTTTTTATGCACAAAGATGTCCAATTTTCAATTAGAGACGTCTAATCGGAAGGTGAGAACCTTAGCTTTCAATTGCAGCCGTCAGAAGTATAATCCAGCATGTGTGCACATAGAAAAGATGTTTCAAGTGGCGAAAAATACTTTGACGCTAATAGCGATACACGGTGGTGTACTGCATTCTGTGGTAGTACATGTCTATCATGTGGAGGAAAAGACCAGTCAACCAACTCATCAGTTTACACATGACTCTCAAACTTTAAAGAGGTCATTGCAGAAGTACTGACTTATTTGCAAGACACTGGGGACGTGACCGCAGTAATAGAGAATTACGTCCGAAACAGTGGGAACATCGTTTAAGGATTACCCATAAAGGCCGAACTCCCGTTTTCTGATTTAAGAATCATAATAACATTATAATTCTTTGGGAAAAGTTGGCAATGATGGTTACAGTTAAGACACATTTAATTTACCATGTAAAACTATTGGACGATGGCTTAAAGGACATAGGCTCTGAGAATTCCCCTTACACAACTTACAATCCCATCATCTACCCGGCCAATTACCATCGATACAAATCTCCTTTGATCCTCTAACAATCTTTCAATTCTCCTGTCGATGATCGAATCCATTAAACATCACGATTTCATCACAACAGTTGAGTTCCTTCTCAACGAGACTTGTTCTTAGGCTTGCTCGAAGGCTTTCCTCCCTCCTTCTTTTCACGAGGTTTTTTTCCTCGCTTGAAAATAGCCAATGTCTCCATACTGCGAGAGACAAAAAGGGAATCCAAGATGAGTGAAATTTTCAAACACGATTACAAATAAAGGCACACAAAACCAATTTGATTGTTCCGCAACTGGATTGCCACAGTCAGTCTTGTTCCAAAACAACCCTTGGTTAAACCCCAACTTGACAAACAAATTGACTTAGACGAACTATAACAAGATGATTGAAAGTTCCATAACCAACTGCCTTCAAAGAAGATTCATTAAGAAATACGCAATGGTAAACAATCTGAGCACATAAAAAAAATAAAAGAAGGGATTGGGAGCAAAATAGGCATTAAAGTTGATGAGAATACCTGTCTGTTCCTGGAAAAAACTGTACCGCCTGAGCCTTGGAGAGGTGCCATGAATCATCACGTGTCAAAGCCAAGCAGTCCTGAACCGAGACAATTAGAAAAAACGAGTATTAATAAAAACAGAGTAAAAAAAGATAACGAGTATCAACGTTAACTGTTTCACGCTCACAACGCATTGTACGAAATTGCTCTGAAATGACACCCTTTCGACACTCAAAAATAACAATTGTGTTGTTAACAACTGTGTTCTGTAATTAGAACACTCAACAGGTGAGCATGTGTTGGTCGCCACAATTTGCTTTAGGGAGACAAAAATGTTCGATCCTAAAAAAAAAGGGCCTTACTTACAAGCCGTGCGTTTCAAAGTAAAAATCGCTAAATAAGACCAGATGGGAAGCCGGAATTGACTTTAGGATCAAACCAAAGAGATACTACAAAATTAAAGCACTTCACAAAAAACTAAGAAAATAACCATGTAAATTAACCTTGTTTCTGATAACTCTTCAGTCCCTAAAGGCATTACTCCAATTGTAGCAAAGAACAGCATGTGTGCAAATGAAAACAACAGTTTTTGAGTGCTCTTGTGTAGATCTTAAAAAGAAAGGCATATTCATCTCACCTGCTTGAAAGCTTCCCAACCACAACTAACATAAATAAGAGTCCTCGGCCAAATCCCCTCTGAGTAAAGCACCTCCTCCGGCCTATCTGATGCCCCAGCTTCTGCCTTTTGCAACCACGGTCTTTTCTCAGCCCTGTTCTCACCCAAGCACCACAAATACACTATAATCGTCAACACAAAAATTCAACAACAGATTCTCAACAGTGATTTCTCACTGCTTTCTCAGGCTTTTCAAACGCGGTACAAGAAAAAAGCAAATGGAGAAACCTAAATGAAAACCTGGTTGATATCAAACGGCAGTCAGCAGTCACATTTTCTTTATTGTGTTCACTGGAATAACCCTTTGTGACCTCACATGAATCATATACACCAACTAAGACTAGCACCAAAAGAAAAAACAATCACCTCATACACCACACCAGCAAAATATAATGAACTTGTTCAGATTTACATATTGGTTTTTCATTCCTTTGTCTAATAGATGGCAAATAGTAAGAATAGACAAAGCGAGCAAAGTTATGAAGGGTACAAATCAGGATCAGCCTTCAGGTTCACAGTTAAAAATAATCCGAAGTATGTACGTAATTAAGCAAGGAAGGAAGGAAGAAAGTAAAAACACAAGAAGTGACTAAGGGCGTGTCCCCATGTAACCGATATTTTGAAACGTTATTTTGGATTTTAGCGCTGATTTTACGGTGTACTTTTCAAAGTGTTCCTATGTCATTCATTACTTGCGCTTTCATTACTTCAAATTTGTGACAGTCGTAGAGGTCTACAAAATGTGCGATAGACTACGAAATGAAATGTAGACTACTGCGAAACTTCCTAAAATAAGTGAAGTCTACAAAAACGGCGACGGTTGTAGACGTCGAGGTTTTTCTGACATCGTAAATGTTTAGGGTTTTGACATTGCGAAGTCACGCCACGCTGTGACGTCATTAGTACGTAAACTTTCCGCCATGGCTTCCGATTTCTTTTATTTATCTTTTATCATTCGATATGCCGTCAAACTACGACCAAAGATATTCAAAAAAAAGATAAAAAATATATCTTTCATTTGAAACAATCATTGCCGCATTTCATTTAGGGGAGAGAGACATTAGAGCGATCAAGTGAGAAAGAGGAAGAGAGACGAGGACGACGTAAACTTTTGCAAAGGACCCATGAAGGAAAGTGGAGGTCCGAGACCCCTGCAAGTTTTTTCCGTACATATTTGTCATTTTCTTATGTGCATGCTCGTGACGAGCAGTGAAAAAAATAGCGT